>JAQIUQ010000959.1:85000-125858 GCA_030378365.1 Hybognathus amarus | reverse complement strand
GATGCTCTTCGTTCAGTTACGTATTGCTCTCAATATTCTCAGCTCTGTATGCCATTATAAATATCTAAATATCTCAGCTCTGGAAGGATCTAGAGCCTCCATTTTTGCACTCAGGTCTAAGTCCCATGGCCCTCTATCAGAATCCAGAGTTTCAAGAAGATTGGAGAAACTTATTTTTTCGCACAAAAAAAAAAAACATAAGGGGTACCACTGTCGTTTTTTTTTTTTTTCGGGTCAAAATTTTGATTTTCTTGAAACTCTGGATTCTGATAGAGGGCCATGGGACTTAGATCTGAGTGCAAAAATGGAGGCTCTAGACCCTTCCAGAGCTGAGATATTGAGATCTCACGTAGCATTTATGCCATTGTAAATATCTCAATATCTCAGCTCTGTATGCCATTATAAATATCTAAATATCTCAGCTCTGGAAGGATCTAGAGCCTCCATTTTTGCACTCAGGTCTAAGTCCCATGGCCCTCTATCAGAATCCAGAGTTTCAAGAAGATTGGAGAAACTTATTTTTTTCGCACAAAAAAAAAAAACATAAGGGGTACCACTGTCGTTTTTTTTTTTTTTTTCGGGTCAAAATTTAGATTTTCTTGAAACTCTGGATTCTGATAGAGGGCCATGGGACTTAGATCTGAGTGCAAAAATGGAGGCTCTAGACCCTTCCAGAGCTGAGATATTGAGATCTCACGTAGCATTTATGCCATTGTAAATATCTCAATATCTCAGCTCTGTATGCCATTATAAATATCTAAATATCTCAGCTCTGGAAGGATCTAGAGCCTCCATTTTTGCACTCAGGTCTAAGTCCCATGGCCCTCTATCAGAATCCAGAGTTTCAAGAAGATTGGAGAAACTTATTTTTTCGCACAAAAAAACAAAAAAAAACATAAGGGGTACCACTGTCGTCTTTTTTTTTTGGGTCAAAATTTTGATTTTCTTGAAACTCTGGATTCTGATAGAGGGCCATGTGACTTAGACCTGAGTGCAAAAATGGAGGCTCTAGACCCTTCCAGAGCTGAGATATTGAGATAATTATAATGGCATACAGAGCTGAGATATGGAGATATTTATAATGGCATAAATGCTACGTGAGATCTCAATATTTCAGCTCTGGAAGGGTCTAGAGCCTCCATTTTTGCACTCAGGTCTAAGTCCCATGGCCCTCTATCAGAATCCAGAGTTTCAAGAAGATTGGAGAAACTTATTTTTTCGCACAAAAAAAAACATAAGGGGTACCACTGTCGTTTTTTTTTTCGGGTCAAAATTTAGATTTTCTTGAAACTCTGGATTCTGATAGAGGGCCATGGGACTTAGATCTGAGTGCAAAAATGGAGGCTCTAGACCCTTCCAGAGCTGAGATATTGAGATCTCACGTAGCATTTATGCCATTGTAAATATCTCAATATCTCAGCTCTGTATGCCATTATAAATATCTAAATATCTCAGCTCTGGAAGGATCTAGAGCCTCCATTTTTGCACTCAGGTCTAAGTCCCATGGCCCTCTATCAGAATCCAGAGTTTCAAGAAGATTGGAGAAACTTATTTTTTCGCACAAAAAAAAAAAAAACATAAGGGGTACCACTGTCGTTTTTTTTTTCGGGTCAAAATTTAGATTTTCTTGAAACTCTGGATTCTGATAGAGGGCCATGGGACTTAGACCTGAGTGCAAAAATGGAGGCTCTAGACCCTTCCAGAGCTGAGATATTGAGATAATTATAATGGCATACAGAGCTGAGATATGGAGATATTTATAATGGCATAAATGCTACGTGAGATCTCAATATTTCAGCTCTGGAAGGGTCTAGAGCCTCCATTTTTGCACTCAGGTCTAAGTCCAATGGCCCTCTATCAGAATCCAGAGTTTCAAGAAGATTGGAGAAACTTATTTTTTCGCACAAAAAAACAAAAAAAAAACATAAGGGGTACCACTGTCGTTTTTTTTTTTTTTGGGTCAAAATTTAGATTTTCTTGAAACTCTGGATTCTGATAGAGGGCCATGGGACTTAGATCTGAGTGCAAAAATGGAGGCTCTAGACCCTTCCAGAGCTGAGATATTGAGATCTCATGTAGCATTTATGCCATTGTAATTATCTCAATATCTCAGCTCTGTATGCCATTATAAATATCTAAATATCTCAGTTCTGGAAGGATCTAGAGCCTCCATTTTTGCACTCAGGTCTAAGTCCCATGGCCCTCTATCAGAATCCAGAGTTTCAAGAAGATTGGAGAAACTTATTTTTTCGCACAAAAAAAACAAAAAACATAAGGGGTACCACTGTCGTTTTTTTTTTTCAGGGTCAAAATTTTGATTTTCTTGAAACTCTGGATTCTGATAGAGGGCCATGGGACTTAGACCTGAGTGCAAAACTGGAGGCTCTAGACTCTTCCAGAGCTGATATAGTTAGATAATTATAATGGCATACAGAGCTGAGATATGGAGATATTTATAATGGCATAAATGCTACATGAGATCTCAATATTTCAGCTCTGGAAGGGTCTAGAGCCTCCATTTTTGCACTCAGGTCTAAGTCCCATGGCCCTCTATCAGAATCCAGAGTTTCCAGAAGATTGGAGAAACTTATTTTTTCGCACAAAAAAAAAAAAAAACATAAGGGGTACCACTGTCGTTTTTTTTTTTTTTTGAGGTCAGAATTTAGATTTTCTTGAAACTCAGGATTCTGATAGAGGGCCATGGGACTTAGATCTGAGTGCAAAAATGGAGGCTCTAGACCCTTCCAGAGCTGAGATATTGAGATCTCACGTAGCATTTATGCCATTGTAAATATCTCAATATCTCAGCTCTGTATGCCATTATAAATATCTAAATATCTCAGCTGTGGAAGGATCTAGAGCCTCCATGTTTGCACTCAGGTCTAAGTCCCATGGCCCTCTATCAGAATCCAGAGTTTCAAGGAGATTGGAGAAACTTATTTTTTCGCACAAAAAAAAAAAAACATAAGGGGTACCACTGTCATTTTTTTTTCAAGGGTCAGAAATTTCAGATTTTCTTGAAACTCTGGATTCTGATAGATGGCCATGGGACTTAGATCTGAGTGCAAAAATGGAGGCTCTAGACCCTTCCAGAGCTGAGATATTGAGATAATTATAATGGCATACAGAGCTGAGATATGGAGATATTTATAATGGCACAAATGCTACGTGAGATCTCAATATTTCAGCTCTGGAAGGGTCTAGAGCCTCCATTTTTGCACTCAGGTCTAAGTCCCATGGCCCTCTATCAGAATCCAGAGTTTCAAGAAGATTGGAGAAACTTATTTTTTCGCACAAAAAAAAAGAAAACATAAGGGGTACCACTGTCGTTTTTTTTTTTTTTTCGAGGTCAAAATTTAGATTTTCTTGAAACTCTGGATTCTGATAGAGGGACATGGGACTTAGATCTGAGTGCAAAAATGGAGGCTCTAGACCCTTCCAGAGCTGAGATATTGAGATCTCACATAGCATTTATGCCATTGTAAATATCTCAATATCTCAGCTCTGTATGCCATTATAAATATCTAAATATCTCAGCTCTGGAAGGATCTAGAGCCTCCATTTTTGCACTCAGGTCTAAGTCCCATGGCCCTCTATCAGAATCCAGAGTTTCAAGAAGATTGGAGAAACTTATTTTTTTCGCACAAAAAAAAAAAAACATAAGGGGTACCACTGTCGTTTTTTTTTTTTTTTTTTGGGTCAAAATTTTGATTTTCTTGAAACTCTGGATTCAGGATAGAGGGCCATGGGACTTAGATCTGAGTGCAAAAATGGAGGCTCTAGACCCTTCCAGAGCTGAGATATTGAAATCTCACGTAGCATTTATGCCATTGTAAATATCTTAATATCTCAGCTCTGTATGCCATTATAAATATCTAAATATCTCAGCTCTGGAAGGATCTAGAGCCTCCATTTATGCACTCAGGTCTAAGTCCCATGGCCCTCTATCAGAATCCAGAGTTTCAAGAAGATTGGAGAAACTTATTTTTTTCGCACAAAAAAAAAAAACATAAGGGGTACCACTGTCGTTTTTTTTTTTTTTTTTTCGGGTCAAAATTTAGATTTTCTTGAAACTCTGGATTCTGATAGAGGGCCATGGGACTTAGATCTGAGTGCAAAAATGGAGGCTCTAGACCCTTCCAGAGCTGAGATATTGAGATCTCACGTAGCATTTATGCCATTGTAAATATCTCAATATCTCAGCTCTGTATGCCATTATAAATATCTAAATATCTCAGCTCTGGAAGGATCTAGAGCCTCCATTTTTGCACTCAGGTCTAAGTCCCATGGCCCTCTATCAGAATCCAGAGTTTCAAGAAGATTGGAGAAACTTATTTTTTCGCACAAAAAAAAAAAAAAAAAACATAAGGGGTACCACTGTCGTCTTTTTTTTTCGGGTCAAAATTTTTGATTTTCTTGAAACTCTGGATTCTGATAGAGGGCCATGTGACTTAGACCTGAGTGCAAAAATGGAGGCTCTAGACCCTTCCAGAGCTGAGATATTGAGATAATTATAATGGCATACAGAGCTGAGATATGGAGATATTTATAATGGCATAAATGCTACGTGAGATCTCAATATTTCAGCTCTGGAAGGGTCTAGAGCCTCCATTTTTGCACTCAGGTCTAAGTCCCATGGCCCTCTATCAGAATCCAGAGTTTCAAGAAGATTGGAGAAACTTATTTTTTCGCACAAAAAAAACATAAGGGGTACCACTGTCTTTTTTTTTTTTGGGTCAAAATTTAGATTTTCTTGAAACTCTGGATTCTGATAGAGGGCCATGTGACTTAGATCTGAGTGCAAAAATGGAGGCTCTAGACCCTTCCAGAGCTGAGATATTGAGATCTCACGTAGCATTTATGCCATTGTAAATATCTCAATATCTCAGCTCTGTATGCCATTATAAATATCTAAATATCTCAGCTCTGGAAGGATCTAGAGCCTCCATTTTTGCACTCAGGTCTAAGTCCCATGGCCCTCTATCAGAATCCAGAGTTTCAAGAAGATTGGAGAAACTCATTTTTTCGCACAAAAAAAAAAAAACATAAGGGGTACCACTGTCGTTTTTTTTTCGGGTCAAAATTTAGATTTTCTTGAAACGCTTGATTCTGATAGAGGGCCATGGGACTTAGACCTGAGTGCAAAAATGGAGGCTCTAGACCCTTCCAGAGCTGAGATATTGAGATAATTATAATGGCATACAGAGCTGAGATATGGAGATATTTATAATGGCATAAATGCTACGTGAGATCTCAATATTTCAGCTCTGGAAGGGTCTAGAGCCTCCATTTTTGCACTCAGGTCTAAGTCCAATGGCCCTCTATCAGAATCCAGAGTTTCAAGAAGATTGGAGAAACTTGTTTTTTCGCACAAAAAACAAAAAAAAAAACATAAGGGGTACCACTGTCGTTTTTTTTTTTTTTGGGTCAAAATTTAGATTTTCTTGAAACTCTGGATTCTGATAGAGGGCCATGGGACTTAGATCTGAGTGCAAAAATGGAGGCTCTAGACCCTTCCAGAGCTGAGATATTGAGAATATTTATAATGGCTCAATATCTCAGTATGTCATAAATATCTCAATATCTCAGCTCTGGAAGGGTCTAGAGCCTCCATTTTTGCACTCAGGTCTTAGTCCCATGGCCCAGAATCAGAATCCAGAGTTTCAAGAAGATTGGAGAAACTTTTTTTCGCACAAAAAAAAAAAAAAACATAAGGGGTACCACTGTCGTTTTTTTTCGGGTCAAAATTTAGATTTTCTTGAAACGCTTGATTCTGATAGAGGGCCATGGGACTTAGACCTGAGTGCAAAATGGAGGCTCTAGACCCTTCCAGAGCTGAGATATTGAGATAATTATAATGGCATACAGAGCTGAGATATGGAGATATTTATAATGGCATAAATGCTACGTGAGATCTCAATATTTCAGCTCTGGAAGGGTCTAGAGCCTCCATTTTTGCACTCAGGTCTAAGTCCAATGGCCCTCTATCAGAATCCAGAGTTTCAAGAAGATTGGAGAAACTTGTTTTTTCGCACAAAAAAACAAAAAAAACATAAGGGGTACCACTGTCGTTTTTTTTTTTTTTTTTTGGGTCAAAATTTAGATTTTCTTGAAACTCTGGATTCTGATAGAGGGCCATGGGACTTAGATCTGAGTGCAAAAATGGAGGCTCTAGACCCTTCCAGAGCTGAGATATTGAGATATTTATAATGGCTCAATATCTCAGTATGTCATAAATATCTCAATATCTCAGCTCTGGAAGGGTCTAGAGCCTCCATTTTTGCACTCAGGTCTTAGTCCCATGGCCCAGAATCAGAATCCAGAGTTTCAAGAAGATTGGAGAAACTTTTTTTCGCACAAAAAAAAAAAAAAAAAACCGACAGTGGTACCCCTTATGTTTTTTTTTGTGCGAAAAAAAAAGTTTCTCCAATCTTCTTGAAACTCGGGATTCTGATAGAGGGCCATGGGACTTAGACCTGAGTGCAAAATGGAGGCTCTAGACCTTTCCAGAGCTGAGATATTGAGATATTTTATGAGATATTCAGTGACATACTGAGATATTGAGCCATTATAAATATCTTAATATCTCAGCTCTGGAAGGGTCTAGAGCCTCCATTTTTGCACTCAGGTCTAAGTCCTACGGCCCTCTATCAGAATCTAGAGTTTCAAGAAGATTGGAGAAACTTTTTTTCGCACAAAAAAAAAAAAACATAAGGGGTACCACTGTCGTTTTTTTTTTTTAGTGAAAAAAAGTTTCTCCAATCTTCTTGAAACTCTGCAATTCTGATAGAGGGCCATGGGACTGGGAGTCTCATGGCCCTCTATCAGAATCCAGAGTTTTGAGAAGATTGGAGAAACTTAATTTCTTCGCCCCAGGAAAAAAAAAACGAAAGGGTACCACTGTCGTTTTTTTTTTTTTTTTTTGGTTTGAAATTTTGAGTTTCTCTGATCTTCTTGAAACTCTGGATTCTGAATTACCCCTTTGCCACCCAAAAAGAACTGGTTCAGAACTGGTGCTGGTTCAAAGTTGGTTCGACGTTGTGTTCAACTCCGAACCCGTTCAGAACATGTTTGTTTTTCCACTGACTAGAGTGCCCAGGGAACGACGTCATTACGTCACTGTGTACGTCGCTAGAAACGCTTGTAAGTACATTGCTTTGGGATTATCTCTAACTCGTGTACTAAGAAACCTTTAAAAACAATTGAAATATGCAAGTCTTTTAATCTTTTCGTTTGATATGTAATCTTTTCTGATAAGTTATGTACCCCAGTCTTGTGTCTTTTTTCTTTCCATTTATTTGTTCTACATCATGACTTTTCTTTTTTGCATATGTTTCAAATAAAATAAATAAATGAAAAACACTTGCGTGTTTCTGCAGTTTAACTCCTGGCTTTGCGATGGTCAGAAAAGATGTTTAGAACGCATCTAAACCCACCCCAGCCCCGACGTAAGCATGACGTGCTAAAAGAACGGTTCTAGTTCAGCAAAGAGTTGGTGCCGCTTTGGAACCAGTTTCCCGGCCGCAAACCGGTTCTTTGGCTGTCGAAACACAAAGAACTGCGTGCAGGCCGAACCAGCTCTCAAAATGCTTTGGTGGAAAAGGGGCTATAGAGGGCCATGAGACTTAGACCTGAGTGCAAAAATGGAGGCTCTAGACCCTTCCAGAGCTGAGATATTGAGATATTTATAATGGCATAAATGCTACGTGGGATCTCAATATCTCGGCTCTGGAAGGGTCTAGAGCCTCCATTTGCACTCAAGTCTAAGTTTCATGGCCCTCTATCAGAATCCAGAGTTTTGAGAAGATTGGAGAAACTTAATTTCTCGCCCCCGGGAAAAAAAAACGAAAGGGGTACCACTGTCGTTTTTTTTTTCTTTTTCTTTTTGGTTGAAATTTTGAGTTTCTCTGACCTTCTTGACACTCTGGATTCTGATAGAGGGCCATGAGACTTAGACCTGAGTGCAAAAATGGAGTCTCTATACCCTACCTGAGCTGAGATATTGAGATCCCATATAGCATTTATCCCATTATAAAAATAGTGGGTTCGCAGACGGTGGAACGGCCCTTAGTGCCACAGACTCAGTGCAGTAAAATAGTCTTTATCCCAAAATTTTGAAAGCTAAGCTTAAAAACCATGTGTCCACAAATGGCTGATCTTCTTGAAACTCTGGATGGAAGGGCCACTTAAACACACAGAGACAACTACAGCTGACTGATAGCTTGAATGCGCTTTCTGCACCTGAGTGTAAATTAGGTTTATTTCTGCAGATATATTCGTATATATTCTTCATTCACAAAGGGGAAACCGATGCTGCCGGCTGCAGATATACAAACCATAAACAAAGCAGTGTGTGCTTACCGTTTAAAATATGATTCCTGCTGAACACTTTCTTTATTCCACTCTGCTCGTGTTAGAGGAGAACTCCGGCGCAAATGAACCTTTGGTCTAATAAAACATTGGTTCCTAGTCAACCGTTCTCTGAGATTTGTTTACCTGATAATCGAATGTAAAGAGTTTTATCTCTAAAAACTGTTTAGCGTATAACGCTCAGTAATGGGTGCATTTAATAAGTAAAAAGAAATCGCTAGTTAATACCACTAACAAGGCTCAAAATAGCCCCACAGTAACATACATCACTGTCAAACTCTTGCAAAGAGTTTTTGGGACTCATGGCTGTAGCCTTCATTATAATTCCTTTAGGCCTTTAATTCCTTCGAGCATTGTGAGAGGCTGCAGCTTTGCACACTCCGCTCTCGCCTGTCTCTCTTTGAGGAGGGTGTTCAGGTGAGCGTTCCCTGGGGTTCGGGCCCCGCTGCTGCCAAAGCAGCACTGAAGCTCTTATCCTGGCCATCGCAAATGGGTCTCACGGTGGGGTTTGAGATGGGCTCCGCCCTTTCTCAGGCTTTACTCATGAGATCCAGTGAAGTCTCTAGTGCTTTCCACTAAGCCACTAAAAACATCATCGACATTAATGGAAAAAGCATATACGCGGCAGGTCAGGCCGGGTGTTTTGCACACGATGGCCATTATGCAAGCATACCAGGCTGACCTGTTGGGGCGACCTGGAGACGAGCGAGACGGCGGGCCCAAAGTAGTTAGAGAATTACGTTGGGCCACCGACTTCGGCTCACAGAGCCACTGAAAGAGACTGCGCATGCTATTGGGCAGTCGATGGCAGCGAATGAGAGGCATTTATGGTTGAATACATCTGATATTAAGGATTAAGATATATTTTTTTCTTTTTGGATGCCCCACTATTGCCTTCTGGCCTCTCCGGCAAGTCTGTAAACACCATTGTCGAGAGGTTTCAGGAGACTAAAAAACAGGCAGAGGCATTCAGACGACCCAGCAGCCCCAGCCGGCTAGCTCCTCATACCAGGCACAACAGAAGGAGAGTGTCACTTCACGTGCTCCACCCCAAAAACCGTGGGGCGCAGGGCAACGAATCTCAGCCAAAGCCTTCTAAGCAGCAAGCAGATCTTAGGACCATCCTGTTGGCAAAGAAGAGGTCCAGACATCTACAGCATCAGGCTTCTAAGGGCAGTCCCCTCTGGGTCGGGCAGTGTTCACCTCTTCCTACGGTGCCTGCCCCATCCCGGGTGCCCTCAGGAGACCGCCCTGTCAACCCTGAAACCATCGGTGCTTTGGGGTGCAGTGGTATCCAGCGAATTCCAGACCCAATGTCTCTGTTATGACGTGGGGATAAGGTTTGCGCCCTCTGAAGAGGGTTGAAAGTCAGTTAGTTCAAATATCTCATGCCAGTATGCTTCAGGCCACCAAAGTGACAACTGTATTTACACCAGAGGCCAGCCTCAAGAGGCTGGTTCCATTAGTGGAATACTTATCGGAATGGAATATTCTGCCAAATCTTCCATATCTCAATGGGTCCTGCATATAGTTCGAGAAGGGTACAGAATCCAGTTCTGGTGGATTACCACGGTGTTACTCACAATAGCACACCCAGAGTAGGCTCTGGTGATGGAACAAGAAGTGAAAACAGTTTTAGCGAAGGAAGCTATTGAGGAGGTTTTTCTGGCTGACAGAGACTCAGGGTTATACAGCTGGTACCTTCGTCCCATTTTAAATCTTCATCTTCTCAATCGTTCAGTTATGAAGTTGATGTTCAAGATGCTGACATTGAAACAGATAGTGACCCAAATCAGATCCGAGGACTGGTTTGTCACAATAGATCTCAAAGATGGATACTTCCATGTCTCCATCCTTCCTCAACACAGAAAGTTGCTAAGGTTTGCTTTCAGGGGAAAAGCATACCAGTATCGGATTCTTTCATTCGGCCTTGCTCCATCACCACGTAGATCCAGCTCTAGCCCTGCTCAGGCTGCAGGGCATACATATTCTGAATTATATCGACGATTGGCTTATCTTAGCAGAGTTGGAGATGCTTGCGGTTCGGCATCGAGATGTCCTTCTTGCACACATGAAAACTTTATGGGTGGCTTACAAAGTTTGGGACTATCTTCACATTACCCACTGTTTCTTCTCTCAGCTGTATATAACAGAAACTGTTACATGGCAAGAAATGTATCTACGAATACCACATTAAGAACAATAAAGCTAAATCTCTATTGGCCGTATGTATATTTTTATTGTATTATGGTGCAGAGGGTTAAATGTACTCATGAGCTAGTTTGGCCCATGCAAATGTTGACAGGATGAGTTACATCCGAAATAAAGAAAAACTCATGTGTGCTTCCCTACAGTTCACCAGAGGGAAGACAGCATGGAATGAAAAGCCATGAAACAGCATTTTCTTTCAGTAAATATTGCTCTCTCTCTTTCTCACTCTCCCTCTCTGCTCTCCTCTGAGCCTCCCAGAATCCTCTCTACCTATCCGCTGCCTCAATATTTGCCCATTAAAAGGCAGAGCCTGAATTTCTGGTGAATAATTTAAGGATGCTGCTTTCTGGTACAGCACAGAAGCCTGCTGATCAGAGGAGTTTTGACAGCAGCCGATGGGAGTGAAAGGACATTGGGAAAGAAAAGCCACCTCTTTAAATAAACTCTTTTAATAAAGGGGATTCTGTCAGTGGACCACCCAGTCTGGGGAATATTCACTAAATGTGTCAAGGACATATCTGACTCAGCCTTTTTTAAGCTCAAGGGCAATACAGTAGATATGATCATTCATGTACTGTATCTATGATCACAGGTGGACATTTTCATTAGGGTGCTGTGTGAATGTCCATCATCACAGACAGGAACTGTGCACAATTATCTTTATATTTAGAATGTGTGTAGAGAAAATGTGCTTAACGGTAATACAAATAATGTCTAAAAAAATATCTTTTTCTTTTTTTCAAAATGTGGACAAATTTTCATGTCTCACTCGTCTAGAATGCAATTTGTCTGAAACACAATTACAGAGCGGAAAGTAATTTATGTTGGCATAGAAACACAGTCAGTTTGGTTGTCTGCACACATGCACACACTTAAAATTCAGAAGGGCATTTTCTTGTACTTTCCCTCACTCACTTACTCACTCACTCACTCACTCACTCACTCACTCACTCACTCACTCACTCACTCACTCACTCACATCGGCAGATCCATAATTGGTGGACGAAGGTTTGGACTTGGGCTCAGTGGCATACTAGCTGTGTCACTCATATTCCTACCTAATGAGAGTCTCTTGCTCTCCAAGAATAACAACTGCTGGGCCCTGCTCTCCATCTCAGGGGCGTGCTACTGTTTTCCTCATGAGCAGAATCGTAAACATAACGATTAAATGACCATGGTCCAAATAAACATCTGGGCTGATTAACTAGAAATCTGGACACCAGGGGTCTGTCTGTTCCGGTATGTGCTGGCGAAATTAGCATGCACAAAAATATCAAATATGAGGGTTAATTCATCAGATGCATGAGCTAAATAGGAGACAGACAGTGACTTATGACAGCCTTGCTACAGCAGGCACCGCACGTCTCTTAGCATATCAAAATAGGAATAGCAACAAAGCTGACTTTTTATAGTTAGTTATGGTCGCCCACTCATTCAGATCCAGAGAATGCTTTAGTTATTCCCTGTAGCATTTATAGAAGGAATGGAATTCTTCTGAACATACGTACTCTTGTTTGTTGTTGGGGGAGATTGTGGCTTTGAACAGCACTCTCTCTCTTTCTACATGTGAGTCATCAGGGTTCGAGAGAAGATGATCCCCTGACACTGTTGTACGGAACCTTCTGTCTCAGATATTTATCTTGGAAAATGGAACAAGCATGGTCTCGGATAGTTACATGATAATATCAAGTATTTGGGATAATATCCCAAACAAACTGATACAGTATACTTCACCATCCACAATATTATGTATCATACTAATTGAAAGAAAAAAACAAACAAACATGATACTACCCACTGTTTTGGCTCAGTGATTCTGCCTGCAGGGATCTAGTCATTTTAGCCATGAATAATTTACCACAGGAACTACTTAACCACAGGAAACCACAGTAAACAAGATGATGACCCAGACTAGTCTTCTCCTAAAAATCTATAGTGAATAATGCATCACCATTCCGCAATGATATCAGTTGCATTTATTCAAGTCAGAGTCAGACACAATTAGAGTGAACCTGAGGCAGCACTTGTAGAAGCTCTACTGGGTAATGTCAGACTGATGGCCTCCAAGATCAAAACACTGTAGAATGCTGCGAATGGGTGTGCAGCAAATCAAATATACAATTGTGGCGAGCAGGATGAGCAGGCGGAGCAGGACGAGTGACGTGAGGGTGGTGCGAGGCCGGTGGCGTAAGTGATAATGAGCGACACCTGTGAGACGCACCAGTCTCGCGTCTCAAGGAGGAGTGGACGCACAAAGGAGGAGTGACGACAGTCAAGATCGAGGTGGAACAGGCATTATTGTGTTTTGTTTCAGTGGCCAGTAGTCATCTGTGAGGGGCTGCTGGCTTTACTTTCATTTTGTATTAGTTTATTTTATTATTAAAGTGTTGAATGTTTGCTGATTCCCGCCTCCTTCTTCCCATAACATCTGAACCGTTACAGCAAGATTTTACTTTCACAAGACATTGAGTAGCTAAGCGATAAGCTTGCAGATGACATTAAAACATCTGTAAGACATCTATCTATTTTCTGAAGCTTCCATGCTTCTTTACTGTAGATGCTGTTCTTTATATGACTGGTTTACTTTCGAGTACATCACTTCATGTCTTTATTGAGGGAATATTTGGATTGATAGAGATTACTAGCACGAAAAGTCACACATTTCACAGGACAGTTGGAGGAGAACAAGAACAAAAAAAAAACAGCTCAAGCACAAATACATTTCTTAATCATTGCTAATCAAATGGAGTAAAAAAAGTGCCATGAGTACGCAGAGTAACTACAAAACACATTGATAATGCCCATTTATAATGCCAACCGAATTCTCCACATGGCCCAGCTGAGGTGGATATCGAACAGGGTAATTACCATCATTTAAACTGTGGAAATCTTTACAGCTATCATCATAATCTTTGTTTATCATGAACAACATTTCACGTGCAAAATAATCAGTTAGTTTAATTAGGTCAATACATTGGATCTTTGGGGACAGTTCTAATCGGCCATTCTGCAGGCTGTTTGAGAAGATTAGCAAAGCTAATTGCTATATTAACTTCAGGGTAAAACTAAATTCACTGTGCAGATATGTGATAACGCAATATAAAATGTGATATATGCAGGGGTCACATAACTGGTACACAGGTGTACATGCATGTTAACAATAAATTATGCGCAACAGAGAACATTTAAATGCAGAGAGAGAGAGAGAGAGAGAGAGAGAGAGAGAGAGGGAGAGATAGTGCTCGAACACTGAATTTGATTCCTCTAGAACATTGATTCATTAATGTTATTCATATAAAAAAAATACAGATTTAACAAAGATTAACCTATATTTAATTTCTACGGTGAACAAATAGTGTTATTTTACATTTAGGCAGCTTGTAGGATGAGTGTGCCATGTAAAGTTTGAGTACCAAGCAGCATCTCCAGGTGCTCCCTCAAGAACAAGACCGGAAAATGTATATGCACTCCTGGATATACTGCATATACATGCATAAACAATGTATATATATATATATATATATATATATATATATATATATATATATATATATATATATATATATATATATATACACACACACTAATCTACTGGGATTTTCACGCACAACCATCTCTAGGGTTTACAGAGAATGGTCCGAAAAGAAAAAACATCCAGTGAGCGGCAGTTCTGTGGGTGGAAATGCCTTGTTGATGCCAGAGGTCAGAGGAGAATGGCCAGACTGGTTCGAGCTGATAGAAGGGCAACAGTGACTCAAATAACCACCCGTTACAACCAAGGTGGGCAGAAGAGCATCTCTGAACGCACAGTACGTCGAACTTTGAGGCAGATGGGCTACAGCAGCAGAAGACCACACCGGGTGCCACTCCTTTCAGCTAAGAACAGGAAACTGAGGCTACAATTTGCACAAGCTCATCGAAATTGGACAATAGAAGATTGGAAAAACGTTGCCTGGTCTGATGAGTCTCGATTTCTGCTGCGACATTCGGATGGTAGGGTCAGAATTTGGCGTCTACAACATGAAAGCATGGATCCATCCTGCCTTGTATCAACGGTTCAGGCTGGTGGTGGTGGTGTCATGGTGTGGGGAATATTTTCTTGGCACTCTTTGGGCCCCTTGGTACCAATTGAGCATCGTTGCAACGCCACAGCCTACCTGAGTATTGTTGCTGACCATGTCCATCCCTTTATGACCACAATGTACCCAACTTCTGATATATATATGCTAACTCTTATATTGATGGTCCTCCAACAGACATTCTAACAATAAATAACTTTGCAAGTACATGTCAGTGTAACAACACTCTAATGAGTTAGTAGACATGTAGGTGCAATGTTACTTATTATAAACAGAATGTGTTAAAGAGACCATCAAAATAGAGTGAAACCAATAAATGTTGCAATGGAACACTTTTTCATTTTTACATTTATAATGTTTATATTATTTCATTTAACAAAAAAAAATGTGTATGGTGTTATTTAACTACTGTAAAATAACCCTGCTCCAAATGTTCAAGGCCTTCATAAAACCACAATATGTCCTTGCAGTCACATCACCAAAACATTAAACTGCCATTAGTATAGTATAGACAAGAAATTGTTTAAGGAATATTCCAAAGTTTAAAATTGAAACTTTAAACTGAGACTTTTCCACAATAGGGTTATAATTATAATATAACATGGTTATATAAATATATTTAACTATAATAGGGTAGTAGGTTTGTAATGAAAAATCAACAGATCAGCATTCTAAAGTGAAGATTAAGGTAATACACCAATAATGACTGTGTTCCCGTCATAAGGAATTACTATCCAAAACCTTACAAAAACATCAAATACTTGCAATGACTTCTGTTATGACTCGGTAGTTACTGATCCAAATACTGATCAAAATAGTTAGTACTTTATTCTGAAGGATGTAGTAACACTTGAGTCATTACTATCCAAAACCTTACAAAAACCTCAAAAGCTTACAATTCATGTAAATTATGAACCTGTATTAGTAGTTTCAGCCTGGTCTAGTTTGTGAAAATAAATAGTAGTTATTGATTAGTTACTAGTGAACTACCACATTTGACTAAGCACAATTACTAATATTGTGTATACTGTATATTGAGTTACTCATTGGTTTCTGTGTAGTTGTTCATTAATCTTTATACACCTTTGTTTCCACAAGCAAATTATAACTTAAGATATCATACACAAAAAAATGCCCTCGAACCATTTTAACATTCTTATTGCTTAATAATGAATTATAGAGTACTATCTTTATCTCTGTTCAATAGTGCATTGATTAATTAATTACACAAAAGTTATTAGTGTTTTGATAAGAGAAACACACAGACTGCAAGTACATTACCAAACAAAAGCGTACAGTGTATATTCTTTCCACATTATGACCCACCAGGACCTGATGTGAGATCTACTGAATCAGAGAGGGTTTTGGAACTCAAATGTCTCTCTTTTTTTGATTAGTTAAAATTAATGAAGAAAATCTCATGTTTATCAGTGGGTGCTCGACCATTTCCACAGGATGCTGTTCATTTCAGAATCATTATCTCAGCAGATCTGACCTGCTGATACAATAGGTCCATGAAGCTGCATGTGAACAGTGTTTCTTTGTTTTTTTTTTTCAGTCAGTACATTAAGTACACTAAGGCATAAAGGTTAGAATGACTGACTTTACCAGCCTTGGGGGAATAAAAAAATCCTGGACTGAGTGTAATAAACACTCATTCCTCTTAAGACCCCCTATCCTCTGGGCTTTCTTAGGATCCCCCATGGAGCAGGACCCTCATGGAACATCCACTCAAGAGAGAACCTATGATTAAAGGCTGGTAGAGGCAGCTATCAAATCCATCCAATCTCCAGACGACACAAGGGAGCAGGAATTTGAGCCTGAAAACATCTGCAGCATTGTGAAGTTATTCGCCATTGAATAAGAAACAATGCTGTTCACAACAGCCAATATAGCAGAGGTCAACTTCATTTTGATCAGATATAATTTAATGTATATTATGGCAATAAATGAATAGATGAACATCAATTGCACATTCAAATGTGCCTTCTATTGTGCTGGCAGTCGTGTTGGACTTTATATCAATGCCTATGGACGCATGTTCATGTAAAATTTTCAGTATTTCACGTATAGCATTGCAGAAAACTCCATTTGGAGAATAAAGGTGAATATAGAGCATCTAGAATAATGTAGAATATACAGAATCAGATCACTGATATGGCTTGAGTCATATGATGAGTGTGTGTAATTTACGCTGTAGAGCAAAACGTCCAAGTATCGTCAATATATGTTTACCATCGAAATTTAAATAAATAAATTGTAAAACCCCATAATAAAACCCTATAGGAAAATTTTGGGAACCACTTGCGAATTAGTCTTCCAGGTTTTGACATCATGACTGCAGACTCCACTCTTATTCACTTTGACTTTAAATTAATCTTTTTAAATGATTCTTTGAAAACACCAACCAAACCACCCTACTTTTCATTGAAATACCAAATACTGTTTTTAATTTACAGAGATTAAGCCATTAACTCGCTGTTGCAAATTACTCGTTTCGAATCTTTATGCAAAACCTTCCATCACTTTGCCATTAGTTACTTAAAATCCAGTAGTACACATCATTAGTATTATGATAAAATCTAGTTCGAGTCTCTACCTTATAAAGATGCTCATATGGGAACAAACACATTAAAAGTGAGACACTGAAGCTGATTTCAGTCACTCACTGGTCAGCCGCCGAGCTCTGAGAAGAACCTGATGAGCATTTTATGGCTACCGTAATAAGCCAAGTGGAGAATATGTCAAAGGTGACAGCAGACACCGAGACTTGCTGAAGGACAGATCTGTCATTCTCTGCAACTGACTCTTATGCAGATGGATTAGACTCAGCCACATAAAAAATAATTGTCCTTGAAACATATTGCTGGATCCCTGTGATAGATATATCCTGCTTCTGGGCTGGGTAATTGATGCTGACCTTAATAAATTAGTAACACAGGTTGTTGTTCTCGACAGCGATGCTGAAGATTAAGCTGATGTCCTGAGGGGAAGATTCAAGGAATGAATAGCATTTATTCTGCAAGTAACACTAATGCACACACTCAAAACATGTGAAAAAAGACAGGGTTCTTCACAAGAAAGAAAATCATGACCATGTCAATTATTTCAATTTTGTAAGGGAAAAAGCGAGTGCATTGTCCAATTAGGAGAACATGGTCCAATTATGGTCCAACCAATTAGGACACCATATCAAATGAACCAATAATGTCATTCAAATGGACAGAAAACAGTAACACTAATTACATCAATGCTATTGAATCTTCAGAAATACAACCCCTCTTATATTCATTCACCAATTTGGCATCAATCAGGAGGTAAAATATCTAAACAACATATTCTACAAAAAAAAAAAAAAAAAAAAAAAAAAAATATCTTTTGAAGCTTGTTAAATCAAAGAAAAATATTTAGATAATAACCACTTATTAACAAAAACATAAATGTCTAAAACACCATCTAATCAAAAACACCATCTATGTAATTACGACCTCTGCCTTCATTTCTGTAACACACTAAAACAATTCCTTTGTTTTAGTTGCGTAAACGTCCTTTACGCAAGCTCTGACCCAGGCGTATAAAAATGGGTGAAATGAGAAATTTACGACACCATCGACAGATGGAAGAAACATGTGAAATTGTGTGAAACTGTAGACCGTTGTGTAAAAGAAATGGCAATTCTGGCTCTCATTGATAACATGAAGACTTCACCAAGCAAGTCTTACAATTAACAGCCTACATGAACAGCCGTTTGATCAATCTGCAGTGTAAAACAAACCAAATCAAGCAAAGATTACAACAGAAATGCAAATTAACACATATTTGCAAAAATCAAAGTGAAATATGTTCTGCAATAATAATTATTGCATGTTATGCAATTCATCCTCATAACACATTTGTAGCTTGTCAGAAGCAATCAAATGGATGGTAATAAAATGCCATGATGCCTTCACAATGTGTAATTGACGTAATGCGTAATGCAACCTTTTGCCACTCAAGTGCCTCTTATGACATTAATCCCCACACTGTGGCCTCCAAACAACATTTTGCTCCTCTTTTCCACCTCACCAATGATAATTTCTATTTCACATTGACTACGTTTACATGCAGCCAATTTTCGGGTTATGGTCGGGTTAAGGTCACTTTTCGGGTTTCTAAAACATTAGGGATAACCCGTTTACATGCGTGAGCAGAGAGAGTTTCTCCTGTATACATGGAATTGCAATATCCCGATGTAAATGGCGACGCACGGTTAGCATCTGGACGTACAAGACGCAATATGCGTCATTTCCAGATTCTTCTTCCTGTATCCAATGACAACAACAACAACAGCAGCATGCGGATAATGAATAGTTCGGGGCAGGCAGCGATCGCCTTTGTGTGTTGATGCTGGTAACGTTAATGACCTCGCTCCAAAAGTATGCTGTGCTGCGTCTTCGCAAGATTCCTTGCGAATAGAAGATGCGCAGAACACAAATCACAATGGGGATATGCCGATATGCGTTTACATGACCAAAATTTTGGGTTAGAAAAGGGGTACCCCAGGTATAATATCCGGTTTTTAAAATCCGGGATATGAGCATATTCGGGTTTTTGCCGGTGTTTACATGGCCGTCGCGACCGGGTTATTGCCAATATCCCGGTTTTTAACGGGTTATTGGCTGCATGTAAATGTAGTCATTGAGTGAAGTTACGTTTATTGGTTTTACTCTCTGTGTTTGCCATGATTTCGCAATTGATGAATATTAACTTGTGGGCTTTTCACAGACTATTTATGGGCAACTATGGGCGTGACATGAAGCCGCAAAAGCTGTGCTACATTTAGAATTGATTGTGATTTATTAATGGAAAACTGCGTAGGATGTGCATGCGCACAGTTTAATAAATACACATATTTCTGTACGTACGCACATCCTATGTTCAATCCGTACGCCACTTCTGATGCAAATCCTACGCAAATTTTTATAAATGAGGCATTCCACATTCCACAATTTGTTATTCTAACAGTTAAAGATAAAGTTGAAATAGCTAAGGAAATTTTTAAAATGTCCACCTAAATTATTATACAATTATTAAATAACATAAGTTAGCCGAGAAGACAATGCTACAGAAGTGTGTATTAGCTACTCATTTTAAATGTGTTTAATCTACTCAAATGACTTGATCTAAGAAACCACTTATAATTCATATTTACCTTGAATCAGTGGGATTTCATGATGCATGTTCGTACTGAAATATTATAATTTTCTTTAAACAGCTGCTAAATTAAGAAACCTGAGACATTTACAAAGTTCAATTCAATGCAATTGCATTTTATATACAGACCAGAAGCTTAGTGAACAAAAACCGCAGGGGCAAAATTTCTCAGTCTCACCTGTTTTTGGTGAGAGGCAGAAATATATGGAGAAAAATAAATGTCTAAATCTATTTTAAAGCCCAACAGACTTTCTCCCACTCACAAAAACGATGACAAACTGAATTACATAAAGAGAGGGAGGTTTCAGAAGCACAGTGTAGGATCTGGCAGTGTGATTTGTACATTTGATGTGGTAAACAGATGAATAGGACCTTGCATAATACTATAGGAATACACTATTTTCGATGCAGTACCTATTTAGCACCGCAGACCTGCAATGAGTAATTTGAGAGTATAAGCTAAGATAGGTCTGTGGCTGAGTGCATTCAGTCAAGAGTTCCCAGGCACTGCTTGGAAATGCAATGAAGTGTCAACAGTTATAAATATCCAAAATAGCACAGCTTCATTGAGAGTCATATCACTGTACTAGTCACTTAAGGATGCCTGCAGTACAGCACTTGAAAATACAAACAAATGTAAAACACATATGGCACTGTTAGTTTAAATATTTGGCATGCACTTGACTTTTCTCCACTCATACGTCTAAACATAACATTTATGTATTTGAATTGCAAATCAAATTTCCATCCAATTGCATTACAGTCAACATCACCTGGGGCCCATACTATGAACAGGCCCGCCGACAGCGGGGGGTGGCGATGAGGCAAACAGATCTGTTGTCCCGGTGCCCAGTGTGTGTGTGTGGGGGGGGGGTGTGCAGAATTAGGCCCTCATTAAATTGTGGAATAATTGTAAAATAAAAATAAAATAAAAAATAGGCATATTTGTGGAAAAAAAACTAATATTTGAGTAACATAAAAGCTTTTTCTTTTTTTTTTTCTAATTGTCCTTGAAATAGTGGTCGTGAACCCCCCACCCACAAAACAAAAATGGTTTGGCCACTGATCAAAATTTAATGGCGTCATTTTATTTGAAGTTCAGTCTAACGTTACACTCAAAATGTCTGTCAGCACAAGACTTGTGCTCAGAAAAGAAAAGATTTGAAAAGAAAAGAGTAAAAGAAAATAGAGGCCTTCAATATGTCCTAAACAAATATTAAAAAAAAAAAAGGTTGTGACGGTGAAGCAGTTACTAACATTAAAGTCAATGTAAGAGCAGGTAAGAAACAGTGCAGCCAACGTTTATGAGTGTTGTCAAAGACCCGGTACTTCGGTACAAAGTTGGTTCTATTTTTTTAAAACGTCACGCCACGGTATCAGGTTTTTTCAATAGACTGGTTTTCTCAAACTCTGGTACTTGATGCGCGTGTATGTCCGAAGCGCGTGCAGTAGCGTCCTCTTCATAAAAGTGCAAGATTATCCTGTCCCGGGCCCAGGCAAGACTGTCAGCTGGCTTGACTATGAAGCTGGTTTAGGTGGCTATTTTATTTGTTAATACATTTACAAAGTTATCACAGATCTGTTTTTGCTTTGTTATTATGCTGTATGGAGTGTAGATTGATGTGGAAAAAAGTAATTTAAAGCAGTTCAGCAGTAGTCTGCAACTAAAAATGTGAAAAAGAGAGGTACAAATTATTTTCGCAATGCACTGTATAATACAGTCATACATTTTGTACATGTAAAAAATATAAGTAGACCTCAGTTCTTCTAAGTATTCACAAACGACTGCATGAGCTGTTCGTGAGCTAAAGAATTAAAGATGTCTCAGATTTTAGTACATTTTTAATAGAGCTTGCAAAGCAAAACACCAATTGCTGAGACAAGGTTTAATAAAGAGAGGAGTGTGCACACAGCAGAAGTTTCCTGCAGGCCTTTGAGAGAAATTAGAGATACATCAGCTTCACAGTTTTTGTGCAATGTAACAGCATATGGTTCGGAATGTGAGCTCACAGCTGGTTGGTGATGTGCTGCCTTCTCAAGTGAAGCTAAAGCAAAGTTAAATGCACTTCACATTCAACTAAATCAAACTGGCCAGCAGGGTGATGCTGTCCTCAAACTTAATTATCTAAGACAAAACAAAGCACATTATTCACAAACTCCATGAATTCAGAGCCATAAGCTCTGCGCTCAACAGCATTGCTATTGAATGTGGATTATTTTGGAGCTGAATGCCATTAGAATGCTCATTTCATTAGCATTGGTTTTAATTGACATTCTTGACCTACTGTAAATAATCAACAATTCCAAGTTCACCTTATTTCATGCAGTTTTTTTTTTAGTTCTTTTTTAGCTGTGTTCATCACACCTCTATCACTATATTGTATCTATGGGGATGGTTGTCAAAAGAAAGTTGTCACACAAGAGCTATATCTCAGTAACTAGATTTTGAGTCAAAAATCCAATTACAAAAATGTGTTTGAATGTGTTATGAATACTTATTAATGGTCAAATTTTGTTCAATTAACTCATTTTTAATAAGTTGCACTATTAAATTCTAACCAGCTTTGTAGCCAAAAAAGCTTTGCGTCTACACATATTTTGACTTTCAAATATATTTCAATATTCGCTGGAGAAAAAGTGACAACTATAGCCAGAGTTGCCCCTACAGTATATCAACTTACTTTATCCATTAACACCGAAGAAAGCACACACACACACACACTTTGCAGAAATCAAATGGTGAATGGTTGCATTATATTAATTATATTACAACACATGAATTGCTTATGAAGAAAATACTGGCAAATATATGAAAATGAGGCACTAGTTTTAGAATTTGAGGATCAAACATGCTTTTTGCATGTTTTTGAAGACTATTATATAGCGAAGCTGTCAATCCAGTGTCTTATTTTGGAATCATGTTAGTATGCTTCTACAGGTTAGTGACTGTAGTGTGCTTCACAGTTGCTGAAAACATAATTATGAACTCAGAAGATGAACAACAAAGAAAGTAAACAGGATTCACCAGGGGAGAAGATGATAAACAAAGCAGTAAAAAGCTTTTATATCATCAGTCAGAGAATAAAAGAAAAGACCAAAGTATTTATGCCAAAAGTGCAGTTCAAAAAAGCATGCATAAATGGATGTGAATCATTCCGGAAACAGACAAAATAATCAGTCAAAGATCTCCACAATTCTGAATGATTCATTAAAAGCAAGTTAAACTGTCGAAATGTCACAGATTTTCTTAGCTTTTACAAAAAGGTTAGTATGCAATAGAAACTCAAAAGGATAATTTTGCATCATTGCATCAAAGCTCAGAAATCAAATTAAAATTAAGTAACATTCAAAGGAAGCATACAAATTGTGTGTGCTGTGCAAACATAGCATAGTTATTGCAGTTCTAGACTAAACGTGAGCATGCATTTACTTATCTCACTTCTATATAAACATTTGAAATGACACAAACTTTATTTATTTAATCTTACTTTATTAAACAATGACTTTGCTGCTGACTTTGATGATCAAATTCAATAATACAAATATGCAAACATGACTTCACATTTGCCTTTAATTATTATTTGTTTTTATTGGTGAGGTAAGAGTGTTACCTTGTTAACTTTCCTCAGCAGGAGTCAGTGAGGATGTACACAGAGCCTTGCCCATGTTCACACCGCCACAAGTCCAGTGATCTCTCTTTCGGTGATTCCAGTTCTGGTGGTCCAGAAATGGAGGAGGAGAAGGAAGGCTTCCTCCGTGACAGTTCCAGTGGTCCCCATTCCGGAGGTCCCTGTTCTGGTGGTCCAGAGTCCAGTGGTCCTGTCTGCCCAGCCAGAGACTGCTCACGTCCTGCCTGCAGATGCAGATTCTCCATGGCTGCGGGGCACTGACCGACTATTTAGAGCCAGTGTCTGTTCCCCAGCCGGAGCTGTTGTTTGCTTTTCCCACCCAGTGTCTGCTGTTCCCGAGCCAGTGTCTGCTATTTCTGAGCTGGTCCTCTCTCAGAGGAATGGGCCAGGGAGAGGCTATTGCGAGAAGCACCAGTTCTGGGAACCAGGTCAAGTTGGGCCAATATGGCGCAACTAACAAGACCTGCTCCTCATCCTCCCTGACCTTGCACAAGGTCTGTGCAAGAAGGCTCACTGGGAGAAACGCATACTTGAGTAGACCCAGGGACCAGTTGTGTGCCAGCGAATCTGTCCTGAGGATCCCCTCTGTCAGGGAATAGAACAACTGCCAGTGAGCAAACAGATCTAGCTGTGTGGTCCCGAAGTGCCTGAAAATCAGCTGGACCAATCAAAATCAGCTGAAAATTCTCCCGGATGCACCCGTTGCCGTGAGAGCTCGTCAGCTGCATGGAATGGTACAAATGAGTCCAGAGGAGAAGATGCATGGTAAGTTGTGACATGTGACAGGAGGGTGTCCACCCTGGTGGTTGATGTACGCAATGTTTACAGTACTGTCTGAATGGAACAGTAAATGCTTGCCTAGTAGCGTCATTTTGAAGCGGCCAAGCGCTACATGTACTGCTAACAACTCGAGGCAGTTGATGCCCCATCCACAGACCTGAAGCTGCATGCACATTGTACGTGGCCCTCCAGCTGGTGGCGGAGCCATCCGTGGAGACCGCAGAATTCTTGGACGCTTTTTTTATAGAGGACAACCTGCCCACAGGAACAAAGGTCCGACCACAAGCACAGGAGAGTTTGGCGTCACTTGGACCCGGCACAAGCTTCCCTGCCATGCCCATCTCAGGACTCGATCTGTGGAGCCAGTGTTGGAGCGGCCTCAAATGAAGCAATCCAAGCGGCGTAATCATAGCTGCAGATGCCATATGCCCCAGGAGCCTCTGAAAAAGTTTCAGTGGTGCCGCTGTTCAGTCAGTGTTGAACTGTGTGAGGGCTCACGCAGTTCAACACTAACTGGACATGGGCCTCTGTGAGGCATGCTTTAATGTTGATTGAGTCCAGCTCCATACCGAGAAAAGAGATGCTCTGCCCGGGGTGAGTTTACACTTTTCGCAGTTGACCCAAAGCCCTAAATGGCTGTGGTGACTGAGCACCATGTCCCATGTTCGCACAACTGCTCTCTTGACTGGGCGAAGATAAGCCAGTCGTTGAGGTAGTTTAGAATGCGAACACCATGCTCACAAATGAGAGGTCCAGAATAAACGCTACATTGGGGCATAGGTGAGGGGACTGCACCTCCCTTGAGGTAAGCAAGTTTCGATCTCAGCCCTGTCATAGTCATATTTCCACAATGGGAACATGGACTATTCACAAAAGCTGCCTCAGCATGCTAAATGGACAAACGCAAGAGGCCACTGTTGTGTCCGTTTGCTTGGCACCAGGGAATGACCACATCCTGAAGACATATGAGAGCTTATGCTGCTCTTTTAGTAAAAAAAAAAAAAAACAGAAATAGAAATTCTTTCAGTGCTGAAGCACCTAGGGATAGCCGTGGTATAATCAGGGCACACACTCAAAGAGGAACCCACCGAGACCAACACACACAAGCAATGTGGTGAAAACAGCAGTTGTGAGCTGTAAAATGCTCTAGGCCACCCCTGATTGCACCATCACACCAGCACTGGATACAGAGTCTTGCTTTTTTTGAGTCTTCAACGTTGCAGCAGTCTGCAGAACTCAAAGTCAAACGAAAGCTTGGTTCCGAAAGACAATGTATGCGCGCGCTCACTTCGTTTATACCTATCGCTGCGGGGCGGGGTGTGCGTGATGCCTTTTCACGCATGCAAATGTCCATTGGCTTCGTTCTGTAGACACTCAAGGTTGATAGGGCTCCCTGAAGTGATCTCAATTATGTCATCACGTCGAGGTTATGTTGCACGTGAACGACTGAAAGGGAACTGAAATTGTATTAGTAAGTACTAAATCAAAACTGCATAATTGTGGATCTGCAATCTGCATAAAAAGTTTTACACTTATTATCGCCAACTCTGTTATCTTTCCTTCTCAGGTCAAGAGTACTTGACAGTACTCTTGCAAAGGGGTTCAGATGTTACGGGAAGAGGGAGGTGGGAACCGGCGAACATTCAACACTTTAGGGGGGGGGTGATTGCGATTTCACTTTTTTCATTTTAAATAGTGTGTAATGTTACTGTTGGTGCATGAACAGTATCTGCAAAGTTGCAGCGCTGAAAGTTCAGTGTAAGCAGAGATATCATCTTAAAAATCAGGAAGTTTAATGCCTACAAAAACGTCTCGAATTGGGACTACAGCTGGGTTTTAGACGTCACTAACTAGGGGTGTAACGATTTCACTCGTTTTCTCAATGCATCGATTACAAATCCTGACGATGCATATGCATCAATCCTGAAACATGTATTTTGAATCGTGAATCGTTTATTTACGTGAATAATTAAAAACAAACATGAACTAACATTAACAATGGACAAAATCCCCCCTATCTGACCCCCGAAGGCCGCTGTGTAATTTAAACCCAGACAAAGACCCATTGGGTGAAGCATTGAAATAATTCTATAATACATATAGAAAATTAAGAATCGATTCTAAATCGCATCGAATTTGGATGTGAAATCGCATTGAATTGAAATCGTTCTGAATTTGCACAAATCATTCTTGAATTCGAATCGAAAACCTATGAATCGTGAATCGAATCGATACGCTGTATACCCAAAGATTCACAGCCCTATCACTAACCCATACATTTGCATCAACCCTCCTTTCTGAAAATGCAAATAAGGGCATGGCCATATTTCTATGTAAAGTGTGTTCACGCAGCTGTCAGGTTTTCTGTGTTTCGGGCTTCCCGCAGACGCTGTACTTCGTCAACGATGGATACAATTTCTGTGCTGCGCATTTTACGGAAGACAGCTTCCAGAATCTCCATCCGGAGATTCAACACCGGATTCAACAAGAAACTGTTACTAAAACATGAAGCAGTTCCAACTTTAAAACCAGAGGCAACAGTTGTTGGGCCACAACCTGTAAGTAGGCTAAGACAATCATTTTAAATGTATTTGCATGTATAATTCCAGACGTAATGTTTTAGTTTTATCAAATGCCAGCGCTGGCTTTAGCCGCTTTGTTATGCTATTTCATGTCTATGACAAAACGCGTACGAACATTATGGACCTGAATTTGTATATGTACTAATTTTATAAATGTATTTTTCATGTATATATACTTTATGACGTTTTTTTTTTTGTTTTAATTAAGAACATAAACCAATGCTAAGGCTGTTTGTGTAGCTATATAGGAGCCATAGTTCGATGCTATTGTGTAAAACAAACGTGTATAAAGTAAAAAAAAACAAATAGCAAATTACCTTTCATAAACGTTTTGTAAGAGTCATGCGGGTTCTGCTTGCCTCTCTTCAACGCCATTATTCTGGATTTGATTCTGTCTAATCGACACCATTATTTACATCTGACAGCAACACACCAGGAACACACATGCAACTTCGCCCTTAAAGGTAATGGGTGTTAGCATCTGCAGACAATGCGCACTACTCAGTTTTGCCAATCACAACACACCAGCCCAAACTAACCAATCTGAGCCCACTGCCTGTTTCTGAGGGAGTGGTTTCATAGAATCAGGAAGTCAACCACTCGTTCATATGACAGAGGAGAGCGCGGCTTACAATAAAGGTGACATTTATGAAAAAAGGCTTTAAAAAAAGAAAAAAAGCACAAATACATGTTATATTGCACCCCATAAACACAATCATGCAAAGAAAAAAAGCAGTCACCCCCCCATTATATTACATCTGCGAAATATTAATCGTCTTTTGACCATCTTTTCCTGCTAATGGTACTCCTGTCCTTTAGACATGCATGCAAAACATCTCTCGAATTGAATACTGTAACACTCTGCTCAGTGGTGTTTCACAGAAACTATTCATCAACTTCAGATGGTTCAGAATTCAGCAGCTTCGGATCATTACATCGACACTTCATTTGACGTTTTACTTATAAGGCTGTTGTCATAATCTAGCACCTCCAAATCTGATTGAACTTCTTCATGTTTATGTAGTACCTACTTGTTTCTGTGACTCTTGTTGTAACCATCTGTGCGTTCGACTACCATGGGAAGAAGAGCCTTTAGTTGTATTGCTCCGGTGATTTAAGAATCGTTTACCGCAAGATATACATAATAGTCTTAGTCTTTCAATTTTTAAATCACGTCTTAGAACTCTTTTTTTCAGATTAACCCATCCTCATTGATCTTATAAGATAACTATAGTTATGTTGTTGAGTAATTGATTTCACAAATTACTTTTACTTTTTTGTTTGTTTGTATTGTATATATTTGTGTCATATTTGTTTTTGTCATATTTATGATACCATATTTGTGTGTGATGCTAAATATCCAGCATGTTTTTAAGAATTTTAAGAGAAGTCTAAAATTCTATTTTCTATAGACCATTTTGCAAGATGTAAACAACACTGGTCCAGAAGCACTTCCTGTTTCAGTTTTTTAACACTACACAAAAGCTGGGATAAAATACAACCAACAGAACATATAAAACTGAATCAAAAAGTTAAACAAACATCTTTAAGATGTTTTTTTTACATGTGAAATAAAGAAAACAGTTACAATCTGAAACAGGAAATGGTCTATAAGTTCTGAGCCTGTTGATCGCCAACTAGTAGTGAAATCATCACAGATCATTGATTTTGGTTGTTTTTTTATAAAAAAAAATTTCTGTGGAATGAGTATAGTGTTTGGGTGAAAATAATGGCATATTGACTGATGTCATAACTTAGGAGAGATAGTTGAGAAAGTGGGAAAATGCCTATTTTTTGCATTAAATCATGTAGAAATGTGTTTTAATTATTTTGTCAGTGAATGTTGTACAGTACATGTGTTCGGTGTACCTGAAATGCATTTTTTTTGACAGCCTACTCAACCCACCTATGATTTGAGGAGAAAAAATAATTCTTCACATTTTTTTTCTGATAAAAAGAAAGGTTGCATACACTAAAGTGGCCACATTTTATTTATTTATTTTTTTTTATATATTTCCGAAAAATATGGCAGACCATGTCAGGTTTAACCCATTTTGAGACTTTGGCTCCCTGACTAATTGTAAAATACTAAATAGATTACTTTTAAAATGAACCTTTCCCCAGCACTGGTGTGTGATATGGGAAAGATGCTGAATAGTAATATTTTTAGATGAATCTCAAATAACACAAGTCATATGGAACTTACTTTTATGGTGCTTTTATCTTAGATCTTGACAAACACTGTCACTATGAACTATCAAACAAGAGCTGCTTAAAAATTCTAATTCTTTTAGCAAAGCGGTTCTGGAACAACATAAGGGCGAGTAAATACTGATAGAATTGTCATTTTTGGGTAACTACCAATTTATTATCCTATTAGCAAATGATAATATGATGTAAGTTTACATCTGTTTGTGTATCCCTTCCCCCGCCAATATGAAATCCTTTGTTTTCCCCTCTCATTCCGTCTTGCGGTCATGTTGAATTAGTAAATTCCACAACTATTGGATTAGCTCTCTAATAATCTGTGTGAAAAACACAATTAGCCCACAAACAGCCCAAATCAAGTGACAGTGGCATGACATGAAGGGCAGGTACAGTAAACCATAGAAATTCCCATCGGAATTTGTGCATCAGGTACATACACATTTAGAATACATCACAAGAGAATGTCTGTCATTTTAACACACAAACAATATAAACTTATGAGAGGTAGCTACATGCAAACCATAAAGGTGCCTCAGAAAAACACTGATGATGCAAGATTATCAATAATTGCAAAAATCACTTAGTTAAAGGTTGTGAGATGTAAAAAGAACAATTCAGAACCAGTTTTAATGGCCCAGACAAAAGCACAGTCTTTTTGGGTTGCATTTCAACTGTACAATTACAAAACAAATACGTATTTTTATTTCATAAGGGCTAATAACTGACTGAGTTCTGGCCTTGTGGCATGTTAAAGTGAGTAATAGTGCTGCCATATGCAATATTCATCAGCGCAAATGATTCTGTGTCATTAAAGAAAAGCCTGAAAATGAAATATTTATTCACGTTTTAGAGAATTATCCGATAGCAGTCCTCAGATGACCACTGGCTGTCTCAGGAGGCAGGGAAGAGTTTTTTGTTAGACGAAGGTTTGCTGGTCTCATGTTGCATATGCCTACATTGCAGCAGATGAAGCTCAGTTTTACAGAGAGCAGTGGACCGGTTAAACAGAAAGCAATTACAGACTGTGTCGCCGCCAGCAGTGTCCTCCAGTGAGATTACTTGAGCTGAGGCAAGGACTATGTAACCGAGGATGCTATTCCTTGAGAGACTGAGGGCTTCGACTTGCTGCTAAAGGGCTTTGTGTGTAATTTGAATCCTCTGATATGCTGGCTGATGAGGGAACTCACACTTTTCTGTAAGAAAGACCAGGGAATGGAATAAGACAGCAAAATATGTTGTCTCATCGCCATCAAAGACACTTTCATGCTGCTTAGATTGACAAATTCAGATGGTGAATTATTGCATCACATGTTTCTGTGTTTCTAGGTATGTGCTCCTCCTTTATGAATATATTCAGGTGCCATGAAAAAACAAATAGCATTTTTTTTCCTTTATGTCGGTTAGCTCTTTGTATTAAATGTGAGTGCAATAATACAGTGTGTACACAAGAAACATTTTTCTGTTGTAATTGTCTCACAGGCCGCATAGCAAAAACAAACACTCAACCACACTATTGTTGCCAATTCAATGACAAATGACTTTTAAGAGGTGGTTCATTTAGTGCAAATAGAGAGCATGACCAGCGCAATCCAATTTATAAACAAATGAGTCTATGAGCCAGTTCCTTTAATTGAACCAAAAACATAGAGCTTGAACCGTAAAGTTCGATTCGTGTGAAACAAATTTGATCCCCTGGTTTTAGCCTTTTGGACAGTGGTCCAGATTGATTAAAGATTTCAAGTGTAACCTGGCAAGTTCATATCAGCTGATCTAAGGCTGTTGCTCTACTCAGGTATATATATATAAAAAATGTGCTGTCAGTTTGTGTTTGGGATATTGGCATGTTGTTCTCATCTAGATATCCAAAAGCTAGGGGTTGAGACTGCAACACAAAGAAGAGTGTGTGCTTGACACCAGCTCAGAGAACTACGTTCCTGGTAGTGGTGTGGACTGGGTCACAATGCGGGTACTGATTGGGTCGCAATGCGGGTATGATTGTCTCCCTCAGTCATCAAGTCCATTCTGGCCACAGTGGTCACCAAGGTCCAGTGCTGGGAGCATCATGTCGCTGGAAAACCGTTTCGACAGACACGCCTCCTTCACGGGCTGGGTCGCGGGGTCATGGACGGCCACTTTACCACAGGCCTATGGCAGGACCATCAATTCCTCCAGGCACATAAACTGCCTGGGAGATGTTGGCAGTGTTCGGGCTCTGAGGAGCTTCCTGCCAGACCTCAGAGGTCACCATCGTTCCGTGAGGTCAGACAATATGTCAGTAGTGGCCTACATAAACCATCGGGGGGAGGGGGGGACTGAGGTCTCGCCCTCTATCCAGACTGGCACATCAGATCCTCCTGTGGTCCCAGGGGAAACTGTTGTCTCTTAAGAGCAACATACATCCCGGGAGACAGAATCAGGGAGCAGACATCCTGTCGAGACAGGGGCTGAGGCCCAGGGAATGGAGAGCCTTACCCCAAGGTGGTGGAGTCAATATCTCAGAGGTTCGGCCCAGTGGAAGTGGACCTGTTTGCGGTTTCGAGAGACGACCCACTGTCCACTGTGGTTTTCCCTCACCCCTCATGCCATGGTGCAGACGTGGCCAGAGGCTGCGCGCCATTATGCATTTTCCCCGATCGTTCTGCTCCCGGGAGTTCCAGAGAGGGTCGTCGTGACGGAATCAATCTATGTTGGTGCCACGCCTGTGGCCCTGGCCCAAGTATGGCTCTCAGATATTACATTGCTCCTGGATTGAATTGACCAGAGCTATGGAATATTTGCACCCTAGACCAGAGCTATGGAAACTGGCTGGTGTCTACACCCTGAGGGACACGGTACCAAGAGGCCGGCCTATCAGCTGGAGTAGTGAGACCCACACTCAAGGTGTACGTGGCTGCCATCTGCGGCTTCCACGCTCCTCTGAGTGATGGGCCTCTTGGGAGACACCAGTTGGTCGTACGTTTCCTCCGTGGGGCTTGGAGGATGAGACCTGCGGGCTCGTACCAGGGTTCCCATATGGGACCTGGCAGTAGTTCTCGAAGGGTTGACAGAGGCCCCCTTCGAACCGCTGAATCTAATACACCTGTCACTGAAGGTCACTTTTCTGTTGGCCATCACTTCAGTTGAGGAGGGTGGAAGATCTTCAGGTGCTCTCCATCTGAACGAGTGCCTGGAGTTTGTTCCCAGGCAACATTAAGGCCAAACCTTCACCCTGAGACCCAGCTATCTGCCTAAGGTGCCATCCAGTGCGGCACAGCCTATGGTTCTGCAGGCGTTTTCATCCTCCACCTCACGTGACAGCGAATGAAGAGAGACTAGAGCAGAGCACTAAGAATCTACATTCAGAGGTCCTCTTCATGGTGGATGGCGGACCAGTTGCTGGTGTGTTTTCTGGGTCGCCAGAGATGGGGCTTTCCACTTACAAAGCAGACCATCAGTAATTGGAGTGTCCATGTGATTTCCTCGGCCTACCAGGTGCGTGGTGTGCCTTCACCTTTGGCTGTGAGCGCTCATTCCACTAGAGGTATGGCGTCCTCTAGGGCCCTTCTTGCGGGGGCCCCCATCCAGTAGGTCTGCGATGCAGCTGGATGGGCCACCCCCCATACCTTTATTAGGTTTTATAGTATATTCAGTCAGCACCCGACTCTCTTGTGCTCGCGTCCTATGTGTGCCTGTGGAGCAGCTTCACACAAGGGCAGGCAGGGTGCGCTATAGCGTAGTCGAGTACTCGTTCCCCCAAAAGTGTCAGTTGACGCAGTTCCTCGAGGTTACGACTGTACCTTGTTCCCTGAGAAGGGAACGAGGAACTGCGTCCCTTGCACCATGCCTTCCCCTGCCTGGAAGTGCTTGCTTCATCACAGAAGCTGACATCTCATGTGTGCCGGTGTCCCTTTATAGCTTCCGCCTATGTACCGTCACACATTACATCATGACGCAACACCGATCGGAGATTGGCTTAGTTTCATTCATGCTTCAGATGCGCTACACTGAGGAGCGTTCCCCCAAAGTGTCAGTTGACACAGTTCTCGTTCCCTTCTCAGGGAACAAGGGTTACAGTCAGAACCCGAGGAACGTTTTCTCTCTGTGTGTTTTCTGTTGCAGGTGCCTGGCCCCCTCATTGGTTCAAGTTTTGCATTTACTCCAGCCAATTGCTACCTGTCTTGTGATCAGGCGAATCACACTATGAATTGAGATCACAAGACAATGTCTATAAAACTCAAGATGGCTGTTATACAAGCAACATTTCTCTTTGGGTGCTTCTCAATATGTCCCTCAATTGCCTCCTCAGTCCTCCGTCCTCATCCCATGACCCATCTTGAAGGACATCTCAATTCTCTAATTGCATCGTGAAGGAGTCAAGGATCAAGGAGTGAGGAGACTTCCTGAGGAATCATGAGCGAGGATGCACAGGTGTATCCTATGCAGAAGTGTTTCTATGTGACTAAACGTGACTCACATATCAATTCTCCTCTCCCTTCACATCAGTCACAATCATTTCAATTTATACTTTTGCAGTTTATATAAACCACGCATCTGACATATTTAAACAGTGTAGCCTATCTTTATCTATTATTTATTATGAATTCATTAAGTAACCAAACTTAAACAACTTAAGGGCAGATGCCTTCTATGTTGCCGATGACACTGTGGAGTGACGCTCGAGTGATCAAATATTCCAATTTATATAAAAAGCTTTTTATTTGATTCCTCCGTCTTCCTTTTCTTCTTCCTCGCTTCCTTCCCTCACGTCTCAACTCCACCCCCTGTAGGACGCAAGGGAAGGAAGCGAGGGAAAGGAAACGAGGATGCACAAATAAGAAATGAGAAGCACCCCTAGTTCAGCTTGTGGCTTTTTTAAAGATTTGTTCTTTTATTTCTTCATCGTTTTTTGTATTATTTTGACTTTGTAAGGTCTTTGCACCTTTTTTGATGCTTGTTTTATGTTTATAAAGCTTTACTAAGAATTTTTTTTAATAAAAAAAACAAAGAAAACAAAACAAACTGAAAAGCTTGGCAAAAGCCACAAGCAGGACAAAGAGAAGAATTTCTTGTATAATGGACATCTTGAGCTTATATAGACACCAGTCTCAGTGTATGATTGGCTGTTTACAAGACAGGCAGCGATTGGCTGGAACAAATGCAAATGGCTGAACCAATGGAGGCCAGGCAACTGCGAACAGAAACACACAGAGAGAAAACAAAAGGCATATGCCTATTGGGGTAACAAGCAGCTATCACGTTTCCATGAGCTCCTCCAGTCCCCAGCTCCTCCTTTTGTCTAGTCAAGATTTGGCATTCTGGTTTCCCTTAGAATCAGACTAAATTCTCAAATTATTTTGTATATTAAAATATTGATATTAATGAAATCTGCGATACACATTTTCTTCGTTCTTTTCTGTATACACTCTACCTGCTTTTATTCATGCTAGGCTGTTTCTTATAAATTAAGTATATACATATACTGTACATGTACATAATATATACACATATATACATACATCATATATATATATATATATATATATATATATATATATATATATATATATATGTATATATATATATATATATATATATATATATATATATATATATATATATATATACAACACGAGAGAGAGAGAGAGAGAGAGAGAGAGAGAGAGAGAGAGAGAGAGAGAGAGAGAGAGAGAGTATATATAACCGTCAAGGTGACATTTAAATTTCATGAAGAACAGGCAAAACATCGTTCAATTTTTAAAAAAAATTTAAAAAAAAAAAAAAAAAAAGCTTGTCATGCAGTTCTGTATGGACCGGCTGATAGCTAAATCTGTATCACTGGAACACATTGATGGCATTATGGTTATCACATACAATATATGTCAGGAGTGATGACAAAATTCAGTCTTGGCTATTGTAGTCCCTTTAGATAAGTGTTTTAAATCTGTAATCAACTTGAGACAGTTACCCACAAAAAATTCGGATAAAAATTGATTAACTATTCACATTGTTCCTTACAAAGACACTGAGCACAATAGTGCGGAGGCAGATATGATTTTCACATAGATGTTGAGGAGCATAATGAGTATTAGCGGTCCTTATTGTTTCTAATAGTGTGTCAGCCTTAAATGCCCATTGAGTAAAATAATTTTTTCCCCACAGTGCAGTATTTGCAAGAGAGAAAGAGAGATACATATACAATAGCCTCTATTGTGTTCAGAATTACTCAGAAAGCCCTTACCGGGTGCTTTTGTACAGACACAATGTTGTTGTTTTTTTGTTTTTTTTGGAGCCATGGACATAGTAATAAAAGACAATTCATAATTCAAGTGCCTAAATACCTGAATACCAAAAGAGCTATTAATGAGTTGAAATGAATTTAAAATGTTTTTATGCTTGTCATTGTTTTTTTTTTTTTATTGTTTAAATAAAGGGCCGATTACCTTTTTGACATTGTGTGCTTTAAAATGTATGCAATTGCCCACCTCATTTAATATAATTTGAGGTTCAATTCATGTCTGAAGTATTAATGTGTGGGGTGAGTTACTATATTTGTATATACAATATACAGTATAGTGATAGTGTGGTACATCCATTAAACTACACATCTTTAAATCCTCATGCTTATGGATGTAAAAGGAATCTCTTTGTATTCTTTTTTCCACACTCACACACAACATACACAAGGAGGTATTTGGAGATTACGGACACCCGTAATGGGAGTAATTACAGAAGACACGACCGTGTTTCCTCTTCCCTAGTGTGTGTGATTCATAAGCGACTGTGAAATCGGAGTAATGGGGGCCAGCACAAACAAAAGCTGCTTCTGTGATACAAGCCATCTAGCTTAATGCTGCTGGTGGAGGTGTAAAACAGACCACAAACAAACGGCCATAGCATTGAATGTGAGACAAAGCTGGCACACTTTAAACGTCCGACTATTAAAGCTGATGAATTGTTACATAATGGCTGAATTTGCCGTTTAATGGGAGAGAGACTTAATTGGTGCCCTTAAAAAGGGAAAAATGCCACCATGCTGCAAGGTTCACCATATAAACCATGCTTTCGTTTCTCTTTGCATTTAACGCGACTCTGCTTTTATTGAAACTGAGACTTGCTGAATTAGGGTGAAAATCATTCAGCCTGGAAATGCAAATACACTCAATGTACCAAACAAACCCCGACCAATGGCAGACACAAAATTTTTGCACAAATGAACATAAACTTTTTTTGTTTAGGTAAAGCTGATACATACTACACGGATATTTCATTCATGAGTGCTCAACACTCTCCCTACTTCCTTGTCAACTCTCTAAATCATCTTTTTACTTCATCAAACATGCATGCTTGAACACAATGTCAGTGAAAAATCTTCAGTTAAACGAATCGTAAAGCCATGGTATTTAAGAAGAAAGCACTGCTATTTTCATTCTTCTTCATTGATAGCACCTGAAATAGCGGCTATTGCAGCAATTTTCAAGTGCTTTGGATAGCGATTGGTGCTCTGCCTTTTTAAAGTGGCACCTAACAGACAGGCCCGCCGACAGGGGGGACAAACGGGTCTGTTGTCCCGGGCCCAGGGTAGAGGGGGGGCCCAGAACTGGGTCCTCTTTAAATTATGGAATAATTGTAAAAAAAATAAAAATAAAAAATACACATTTGTGGAAAAAAAATGTAATATTTGAGTTACATAAAAGCTTTTTATTTGTTTTCTTCCTAATTGTCCTTGAAATAGTGGTCGTGAAGCCCTCCACCCCCAAAACAAAAAATGGTTTGGCCACTGATGAAAATTTGATGTTGTCATGGCTAACGTTGCAGCTCAAAATGTCCGGTCAGCAGCAGCACAAGTCTGGTGCTCAGAAAACAGAAAAGAGTAGAAGAAAATAGAGGCCTTCGAGATGTCCTAAACAAATATTTTAAAAAAGGTTGTGACGGTGAAGCTGTTACTAACGTTAGTAAAGTCAACGTAGAGCAGGTAAGAAACAGCGCAGCCAACGTTTATGAGTGTTGCAGTTGCGTCCTCTTCATAAAAGTGCTGAGACATTGCGACCAGCGGTGCTGCTGATGTGCTCGCTGTGAATCCACTTGTTGATAAGAAAGGAAGAAAGAGCCACATATGGAAATATTTTGGATATTAGCTCATAAAAGCCACGCGACGCGCTCGTTTTAGAGGCGCGCAAGTTCAATGTTGCATAGCAACGACAGACGCCACGGGAGAGCACGCGCTTGTTGAAAGGAGAAAGCGTTGCGAACTGCGCTCTCCACGATGATGAGGAAGCTTTGCAGCTTTATTACTATATATATTTATGGATATGAGAAATAAAAAGTCGGCTGAAATGCGTCACTGTCGTAATCGGTGAACAGATAATGGGCCAGATCTGAGTCTATTTTGCTGCACTGTTCATGCTTAATTAAAAGTGAAAGCACACTTTTGATGGACAAAAAATAAATATGATTTCACACAAAAAGTGCCCAAAATGCACAGATTTTGCATATCTAGTTTTAACAAGAACTGCAGTAGGCTATGTCAGAAAAGAAAATTACCCATTTAAACGTGGTTTTATTCAGTGTGGGTAAAAGTATATGGTGATTTATATATAAAAAAAGAACTTTGAAATGAGAGATCTGGGCGTAGCCTGGTTCAACCAGACTCTAGTACATTTAATTTGTACATAGAGTCTGGCCCCCTGCATTGAGAAACGTTTCCTTCCTTGTAGGCGGGTTCACTGTTTAAGTTCAAAACTATTGGATCTGCCCAGAGTCACTCAGGATCTGCCATAGCCAATCGCTAACGTGTGGTCGTAAGTGACGTATATCATGCGCCGAAACGGCTGGAAACAGCAAGCCCGAATATCAGAGGATTATGTTTACAATAGGATTTCAGTCAACGAGACCTGCTGGTTTTGTTAATCTAGAAACAACTATTAATTCGAAATGTATATTTAGACACGAAGGACAGCGATGTATTCATTGAACAGTCGTATTCATTCAGCCGTGTCTAATCATTACAAATATGCAGACGCCGCTGCGGTCATTTCTCATCTGCCGCAAATGCTGTAACAGTTACACTGAATGATCTGTATATGTGTAATAACAACTTTTCATATAACGTCTTATTGTTTCTTAATTAGCTTAATTATGGTGTTCAAAGTATGTGTTTGTACCATAGACTGTGGTTTGTAAATTTGTATATGGCATTTTTTTAATTAAAACAAATTAACCATCTAAAACTGAAAATATGGTCTTCAAAAGTATGGGTTTTCACATTTTTATTTATGACAATTATTTTAAAAAAATTACAACCAATTTGTATGATTTACAACATGTAAAACTGACACACCAACCTCCTGCGCGAGTAGACAAAGGGGTAGAGTCTCAAGGTCGAGTTCGGCCCGACAAACCCGACGGGACCCGCGGGTTCGGGCCGGGTTTGGGTCGAAAATATAAGCAAATGACTCGGGGTCGGGTCGGACCTCGGGCTTAATCTTTTCCACCCAGTAAAAAAAACAAACAAATTATTATAATCATCGCTGCTGTTCACCGTAAAGAAAGTCTGGCTGCTGCGTACAAAGTCCATTGCGGGTGGCTGGCAGAGAGGAGAACACGCCTCAGTCTATCCACTGTGGACGCACTGATCTTCCTCCACGATGCCTATTATAAGTATATGATTATGTTTGTAGGCTAGGTCTATTTTGTTTCAAAACTCGTAGCCCGCCTGCTGGTTTCAAAACGCGGTCGGAAGACTAGGAAAAGGAAAAGAGAATCTGACTGCGTGAGAAACCTGACAGGAGTCCCGCTCTGGTCGAGCTTTATACTCATTGGCGCGAGCTCAAAAGCAGCACTGGATGCAACGGTGATGCTGACCTGGCGATCTTGTTGATGGACTAGTAAGTCAACCTTTCTAAGTTTGTGCTCATTTTATTTTGTGATTTCACCGGAATGAATAGACACTGCAACGGCAATAGACTGTACTAGAACGCGTGCGCGTCCGAGTCGGGCCGCGGGCCGGGTTCGGGCGGATAATTCATGTTGATGTGTCGGGTTACATCGGGTCGGGCTTCAAAAGCCACGGGCCAGGTCGGGTCGGGTAATAATTTTCAGGCCCGTTGAGAACTCTACAAAGGGGCTCAAAGTGTTCTATTCATCACAAGAATCCGTAAATTTACTGTTGGGAATATGAGCTGAAATGACTCCTGAGTGCATATTCAACAATAGTTTAGCAGCCAGGACTCAGGGCTTCCGAACACCAGGCTACAGCGTCCGTTCAAAATGTCACGGTCATCGTGCACACCGAGCGCTGCCCAGCACGAACTTCCAACCTTTCTGCCTCCTTCACTTGATCCTCCGTTAGTGCAACAAGAGGTGAGACGATAACAATCCGGCTTTAAATTCTGTATATTCGGCAGTTTCTTTTCCAACAACGGACCGAATAGCATTTCTCACGTCTTTCTCTGCTGCCAAACTCAAACTGACGCGCGCTACATCAACGTCATCGTTCTCAGCCACTCCCTCTATTCGCTGATTGGTCCTACAAAAAATTGATTTCTGGAAACCTAAGGCTATGGAGCGATCCCAGACGTAGTACTGAAGGAAAATGAAATTGAGCGGAAGTGCGTAGGAGGGCGCAGCCAGGCTAATCTGGGCGTGGGGGGCCCATAAGATTATCTTGTCCCGGGCCCAGGCAAGACTGTCAGCTGGCCTGCCTAACAAACCCCGATTCTACTGAATCATCCTTCTTCAGACTGTTTACTTGTCATGCTCTGAACAAGCCAGACATAGAAGTTCCTCGCCATAGAAAGCACCTCCTCAGTGGATGGTATCACTATTGTGAATGCACCGCTCCACTGCTGTCTTCCGGCGAGAAGATTTTTTAAAGATTTAAAGGGGGGCAGGACCAAAAAAGCTTGAGAAACACAGCAGTAAACACCATATTAGTATATTATTTGCCTGGTAAAACATCTGCAACGGGATAAAAATTATCTGCAATTTTACATTTTCTGAAGAAATCGTGAGTTGTAGAGTTCTCAACGGGCCTGAAAATTATTACCCGACCCGACCTGGCCCGTGGCTTTTGAAGCCCGACCCGATGTAACCCGACACATCAACATGAATTATCTGCCCGAACCCGGCCCGCGGCCCGACTCGGACGCGCACGCGTTCTTGTACAGTCTATTGCCGTTGCAGCGTCTATTCATTCCGGTGAAATCACAAAATAAAATGAGCACAAACTTAGAAAGGTTGACTTACTAGTCCATCAACAAGATCGCCAGGTCAGCATCACCGTTGCATCCAGTGCTGCTTCTGAGCTCGCGCCAATGAGTATTAAGCTCTGACCGAGAGCGGGACTCCTGTCAGGTTTCTCACGCAGTCAGATTCTCTTTTCCTTTTCCCTAGCTCTTCGACCGCGTTTTGAAACCAGCAAGCGGGCTACGAGTTTTGAAACAAAATAGACCTAGCCTACAAACATAATCATATGCTTATAATAGGCATCGTGGAGGAAGATCAGTGCGTCCACAGTGGATAGACTGAGGCGTGTTCTCCTCTCTGCCAGCCACCCGCGATGGACTTTGCACGCAGCAGCCAGACTTTCTTTACGGTGAACAGCAGCGATGATTATAATAATTTGTTTGTTTTTTTTACTGGGTGGAAAAGATTAAGCCCGAGGTCCGACCTCGAACCTTGAGTCATTTGCTTATATTTTTCAACCCGAACCTGGCCTCAACCGCGTGGTCCCGTCGGGTTTGTGTCTGGGCTCGTACTCGACCCCGTTGAGAACTCTGAGTGAGTTGTATTTACTTGCCAGTCGCCACTATTTTGCTTATTGTAAATG
>JAQIUQ010000959.1:0-82500 GCA_030378365.1 Hybognathus amarus | reverse complement strand
AGAATTTCCTTTTCCCTATAAAATTCAGACCCTGATTTATTATCATATTCAATTTGACAATTATAAAAATAGAATATAAATATTATATTAAATTACTTTTAAAATGTCATTTAATAATGCATTACAAAAAATAAAAAACTAAACAGAAAACAAAACAATAGTTTAATTGTAAATTACATGTGCTTCATTGTCATGAAAATGATGTAGCACAAATTAAATGGACAAACAATGGGCTAAAACATGCTTATTTTCCACATATTATCTGTCTATTAGCATGTTTTTGTGTGACCTGCACAATATTCTCTGAGTGGACCATTTAAACTTAGGTGATTTGATATTGCTGATCCAACCATCCTTGGGTCAAAGGTCAATTCAGCCTCATGTGGCTCAAGCAGCTTTCATCACCTTCAATCCCTATGGTGCCCAAGGCAACTAGCGCTAGTCTCCATGACAACAGCAGCTTCAGCAGTGGCATGCAGTGTCCTTGATGTGAAGATGGAGGAGAGATATGAACACAAATTTTTCAGTCCCTCTTCCTCTCATTCTCCTTCCTTCACTCCCTCAGGTCAACTCACCACACACACATACACACACACACTGAAATAAAAATTTAAATAAAGTAGCAGAAAAAAGGAGCATCTATTTAGGCTACAAATCAGAGCCAGCGTACTCTGACTTAGACTGGGAGGCTTCTGTCCTTTGCCACTGTGTTTTGATCACAGCGATTTTTGTTTTTCATCATTATCATGTGCTACAGTATGTAGTGCTGTGATTCACCCCCTTGAGCTTGTGTAAAATGCCATGTCTGTGTTACACAGTCTTTTCTGAAGTTACTGCACAGTTCTGCAAACTATCATGTAGCAAATAAAACTTTCAAACTAAAACTACAAACACATTTTTCGAAGGATGCTAAGATAACTTTATCATGCACCCATGTTGAGAACATGGGAACAAAACTTCACAAATTTCCAAAGAACTGGAACATACTACTTCTAGATGTTCCACATCTGTCAGTCTTTACAAAATGATGTTGACTGGTAAATGCTAGTCTCACTCTGTGAGCCCCAATCACCTCTGAGTTTTACAAAAACAGCCAATGGGAATGGTGAGAGGAATTTGCATGCTAAGCCACTCCCCCATGCATAACCTGGTCGTCAGGTTCCTGAGAGGCACCAGGAGATTAAATCCTCCCAGGCCACACTTCACCACCTCCTGGGATCTCTCTTTGGTCTGCAGAGAGCTTCCTTTGAGCTGGTTCGAGCCAGTTGAGCTTAAGATCCTGTCTCCAAAGACAGCGCTCCCAACCACGCTCACTTCCATCAAGAGGGTAGGGGACCCTGCAGGCCTTTTTTGTCAGTGGAATCGTGCGTTGAGTTCGGGCCGGCTTCTTCTCACGTCATCCTGAAGATACGTGCCCAAAGTTCCAACCACTCCCTTCAGGGACCAAGTGGTGAACTTGTAACGCTGCCCCTGGGGGAAGCAGACCGAGCCCTGCCGTTGCTCTGTCCCGTTCATGCCCTGTTTGTTGTTGTGGCAAAAATTCTGTTAAACATCATCTCTGCGTAAGAGACAACTTGGAATCAAATTGTTTAAAGAGAAGTATTTATTCTTGCCCAGAATAGGCCCAGTCACCAACACAGCAGTTACCATGTAGAGTGAGTGAGACACAGACAAGAAGAAATGGGCAATCTTTATACTGCTCTTCAAGGACATTTTCCCTGCAGAGCCTCCCAGTAGTTTTCCACAGACCCTTTCCAAAAGGCCATTTACTGCTAGCTTTGATTTATCACTAATTAACCCCTTAACTAGATGACCTTCTGACCTCAGAGGTTCTTGCCCATCTGGTTCTAGAGTGGCTCGCTCCTGCACTTCAGGTGCATAAACATACATCCATTTCAGTGAAGTTCCTCCTTCTCACATCAGACTGCAAATGATAAAACCACATGACATTCCTTTGTAATGTCCACTGAAAATCAATGAATATCAAAAATTTCCACAACACCGTTTACGTTCGACCGCTTGCAGAGCTTCAGAAGCTCTGAGTACCAAGCAGAGGTTGGCCCACTGGATAGTGGATGTTATTGCCTTGGCGTACCAGTCTCAATGTGAGCCATGGCTTCTCTATGGCGTTGGAGCGAGGTGCCTCTTTGGCTGACATCTGCAGAGTTGCGGACTGGGCGACAATACTACGACAATAATCTTGCGGTGGAGCCGGTATCTTCTTATGTGTTTCCCCACTTCTGTGTCTGTAGTAGTTCCATCCCTGACTAGGCAGGACCTACTGTAGAGGCAGTTCCTCCGTATTGGTAGGATGTGGCCTCCATAGAGTCCATTGGACTTTGTACAGTTCCCCAACATTTACAAACACAATGGCTAAAAAATGGGAATTGAGAAGTGAAGCTCTCTTTCCATGAAATAACAATGCAAAGGAACAGCAGTTATGTTGCCCTGTAAGCCCTGTCCCTTCCATACCATTTGCATGGAGGACTATTATTTTGGGCTGATGTGGGGTGCTGGGTAGGTTATGTCTTAATGGGAGCAGTTGCTAAAAGGGTTCCATCACAGATTCTATCACTCGTACAGTTCAATGGTTGTGGCATTTTCCAAAGAGACCCTATTTGTCAGTCGACATAATGTACTGCCTCAAGGAACTCCTGCCACATTCCTGAACCACAGCTAAATGGCCGGGGCCCCATCTTGGCTCCTTAGCATAAACCTAAATGAGGAGCCGCTCTACCATCTTTTCACGTATGTATGGCGTCTGTCTTGTCTGTCTATCTCCCATTGATCCATCTACATACCTACCTTTATCCTTAAACCTTTTAAAGTTTTATAGGGACACTTCACCCATTTGCATTAAGCTTTGTATCTTTAGAAACCCAGTCATATTTTTGAATGGTCATGGCATATTCCCTTATTTTCCCCTGAGATGGGAGAAATAAGGATTTAAAGGGGCACTATGCAGGAACCCCGTTTTTGTCCAACAGTGACCCCTAGAGCTGCTGTGGAGTACTTGAATTTACCATTACTATTGTAAATACCACTCACGCAGAGTGTGACATGGCGTGTTAGTATACAATAGTACATTGTGTCTAATTTGTCGTTTAATTAAACACTCAGATTCAAGATGGCGGCTTATGTGTTGACGTGTTTGTTCTGTATCTGTAGTCCGTTAATTTGCATTGTAGTTCAACAAGTATGTTTATATAGGTGTCTTTGAAGCAAAGCTGCCAAAAATGTTTCATTGTTTAATTCCAAGGGTCTGAGAGAGGAGGTACTGTAAAGCAGTCTCATAAAACTAAAATACCTGGTTTCAATGCAGCACAATGTCCCTCTGATGGTCCCTGACAAGTATAGATGGCTCTGTTTCAGAACTCTGTTTGCCCTTCCAAGTGTATCAGCTGTGACACATCTGCTCAGTCAAACTATAAGTATCTGCGATTTCAATCTGCATTTTGTGTCGAAAAGATTAGTATTCTGTCAATAACAGTCTTTTGAACTACTAACATATTTGGAAACCAACATATTTTAACCCTAATCAAGAATGTAGTACACACAACTATAAGGGTGACACTTTTTCTGGTACTTTCCAAGCCCCAATTCTAACCTCAACAGTATCAAATTGGTAGTAATTTCCTGTGTTGACAACATTTTCAAAAATTTGGACATAGTATCATTACCATAAAGCCAAAATGACTTCTGCTCAAGCTGTATCCTGACAGCCAGTTTACAAATGCATTCAGTTTTTAACTTGACATCTTTATAAAGATATAATTTAGTAAAATTATGGTTGGCTTAAAGTCTGGTAGGACATTTATTCTATTAAATTTAAAACTTCCATGGTAATACTATTGACAGGAATCCAGATGTAAAAAGCTAATTTCCAAAAAAAAAAAACATTCCAATTCTATCATACTCTTAATATGTCCTCTTCCATTTTCAAACTATATTCCCCATGACCCCAACATTTGCAAGATTTTGTTCCGTTTGAATTCTTTTTAATTTTACTCATGGTAGCAATTTTATACTGCAGTATCAGGCTGATTTGTATTGAATATGTCACTTTGACATTGCAGGAAAGATAAATATTATTTAAAGAAGCTCCATGCAGTCACATCATATGCAGTAGTTGCTGAGAATAGTCAGACTGCAAGCATAAAGACAGAAATAATTTAAAGAATTAAAGAGAAAAGCCTTGAACACTGAGTTTCCTCACACAGGTTGAACTCTTTTTAGCTCCTTTCATTCAATAAAGGGAATGCCACATGGTTTATTATTTTTCTTTTTCTTCCAAATCCCACCATGGCAGAAAGGGCCGTGGGATCCACTGAACCCTGACAAATAAACACAGGAAACTGAACATTGAAATGTTAATCGGAACTCAAGCTGCTACTAGTAGCAAAGTCTAACATCTGAACTCAATGCAACAGTTTATGTATAGAATTTAGCATAATACATCAACATGTAGTATTAGTTATTATTGTAGTGTTAAAAGGTGGTTTAAACAGTACAGTGCTCAACAATAAATTAATAACAGTGTTCAGAACAGTTAATCATATATATATTTAAATATATTTGTATATATATATATATATATACAGTATATATATAGATAGATAGATAGATAGATAGATAGATAGATAGATAGATAATTTATAAATATTACTAAAGCAACTACACATAAAGGAATATATATATATATATATATATATATATATATATATATATATATATATATATATATACATATGTACAGATACACTCACCGGCCACTTTATTAGGTACACCTGTCCAACTGCTCGTCAACACCATGTGATTGGCTCGTCAGCTCAATCACATGGCGGCAACTCAGTGCATTTAAGCATGTAGACATGGTCAAGACAATCTCCTGCAGTTCAAACCGAGCATCAAGTATGGGGAAGAAAGGTGATTTGAGTGACTTTGAACGTAGCATGATTGCTTGGTGCCAGAAGGGCTGGTCTGAGTATTTCAGAAACTGCTAATCTACTGGGATTTTCACTGCACAACCATCTCGAGGGTATACAGAGAATGGTCCGAAAAAGAAAAAAACATCCAGTGAGCGGCAGTTCTGTGGGCGGAAATGTCTTGTTGATGCCAAAGGTCTGAGGAGAATGGCCAGACTGGTTCGAGCTGATAGAAGGGCAACAGTGACTCAAATAACCGACCCGTTACAACCAAGGTGGGCAGAAGAGCATCTCTGAACGCACAGTACGTCGAACTTTGAGGCAGATGGGCTACAGCAGCAGAAGACCACACCGGGTGCCACTCCTTTCAGCTAAGAACAGGAAACTGAGGCTACAATCTGCACAAGCTCATCGAAATTGGACAATAGAAGATTGGAAAAACGTTGCCTTGTCTGATGAGTCTCGATTTCTGCTGCGACATTCGGATGGTAGGGTCAGAATTTGGCGTCTACAACATGAAAGCATGGATCCATCCTGCCTTGTAATCAACGGTTCAGGCTGGTGGTGGTGGTGTCATGGTGTGGGGAATATTTTCTTGGCACTCTTTGGCCCGTTGGTACCAATTCGAGCATCGTTGTACGCCACAGCCTACCTGAGTATTGTTGCTGACCATGTCCATCCCTTTATGACCACAATGTACCCAACTTCTGATGGCTACTTTCAGCAGGATAATGCGCCATGTCATAAAGCTGGAATAATCTCAGACTGGTTTCTTGAACATGACAATGAGTTCGCTGTACTCAAATGGCCTCCACAGTCACCAGATCTCAATCCAATAGAGCATCTTTGGGATGTGGTGGAACAGGAGATTCGCATCATGGATGTGCAGCCGACAAATCTGCGGCAACTGTGTGATGCCATCATGTCAATATGGACCAAACTCCCTGAGGAATGCTTCCAGCACCTTGTTGAATCTATGCCACGAAGAATTGAGGCAGTTCTGAAGGCAAAGGGGTTCCAACCCGTTACTAGCATGGGGTACCTAATAAAGTGGCCGGTGAGTGTATATATTTAAGCAAAAGATCCAAAAGGTCCAAAGCATGCTAAAATAAGCAGATGGTCATGCACTGCTGTGTAGGAGAACTGAACGACACTTTTATAGCTAGGCGTGTGGTGTACCCTAATCTTGTTCCAATGAGGATCAGAGGAAGTGCTGTAAAAAAACAATTTGCCATATGTGAGAATCAAATGAACAGGCACCCCGTCATGTAAAATAGAAAAAAAAAAAGATAAAAACCTGAGGCATCATTTTGTGGGGGTCATTTGCATAACCACTGCACAGTTTCAAACACCATGGACATTGCCAACAAATTTCCTTGCACAGATTATGGAAATAAAGTTCATCTCAAGTGTTTGTTTACCATATATTAGTTTGCTGCAGCTTTTCTGTGGAGGAGTTTGAGTTGGTGTTGTCCTGGCAAGCAAAAATCCACACCTACAGGACGCTAACACAGCGAGATTTGATCTCACAACAGTTGGAATGAAAGATGGGCTCTCTAGCTAGTGAACCAGGAGGCCAAACTTTCAGATCACGAATCAGAGTAATACTTTTCAAGCAGCATTGGAATGTGTAAAATCCAACAAAGTGTCAAGTGCAAACTAAGTTCCCCTTCATATCAGAGCAAAAGTTCAAGCACTGATTTCAAAGCATTTGTTAGCATTTCCCCAGCACACAGACAGAACAGTTAATGCTGCAACCCAGTGGGAATTATACAATTGTCAGTAGTCAAATTAGTTATTAGCTAATTATGTGAGAGGACATTCATATAATAGGACTTATTTCTGATTTCAACCCTGTAAATGCAACCTATAGTCACAAAAGTTTACTGGAGTGGAAGACTATCAGTGAATAACAACTTTCTGTTCTGTTTTGTCATTATTCTTCAGCAGCACAATTTAAAAAAGAGAAGCAGAAAATATACAAAATAAACTCTAAAGACAACAACACAAACCTTTTACCATGATATGAGTCATACATAATGTTGGTCATCATACCAAGAACAACATGTTACCACTGCATTGCATTCACATGCCCAGTCAATTCAAATCAACCCTGAGGCTAAGGGTGGATTAGGTAATCGCTTATGAAACGTAATTGTGACTAAGTAATACTACATCACACACGCGGTTAAAAGTCTCTTTGACCGTATTCTGCAGACTGCCATCCTGATTTATCAAAGTGTGCATATGACTGCAGATATAATGTATATGCAATGCCAGATGCTCGATTGGTGTTTCGAGTCATATGACTCATTGGTGTTAAGAAGTGTGCTCAACCTGTTTAGATGCATTAGTTGTTCAGTGAGAAATCCAGCCTTTATGTAATAACATCATCTAGGTCACCATACTGTCAGAAGCCAATCAGAGTCCTCCCTGAGTCACCACGCAACGATCACTTTCCCCGGATTACTATTTACCTGCACCTGTTTCCATTCAGCACTCACTTCCCAGCCAGCACAAAAGCACCCAGTTCACATTCACTCATTGTCAAGCCTCCAACAGGAAAAGACCCTAACCAGTCACCACTTGTCCCTGCTGAATCATCCTCTAACCAGAATGTAAAATATACTCACCTGAAATTACTAACCTCTATGTCCTTGTTCTGATGTTCCCAGGACTGAGCTCCATGGTTCTTGTTCTCCTGTTTCCTGGAACCTGGCTCCAAGTCTGTTCACCCTTGAATGATCTGCAAAGAGAAAAGAGCAAGTATCACTGAACTGTGTTAGTTCACCAGCGATTGCACTGAAAAGGATCTACTCACCTGGAATCCTGTCCTGATCTCGTCTGACCCATAGACGATCTGTAAAGAGAGAAAAGGAAAGTAATTGAACTGTGTCACCTTTCACGCATTCCCTAATGAAGAGGATTTACTCATCTGGATGAATTCCTGCCACGTATCCTCCTCAAGATCACCTCTGAGCACCTGAAACCCTGAACACTTACCTTGACGTTAAATAAAGAAAAGCTTTATGTTTATCACTTACCTCTGTCTCCAAGTCTGAATCCTGACACATACCTAGAGGAACTGAAATCATTAGAGATGCAAAGTAGCACTACTACTGGGGCTGTCTGCTCCCAAATTAAGGTGTTAACCAGGCTTGGGGAGTGACATACTGTTTGGAATGGTTTTATACAATGGTAACTACTAAAGGTAACTCTATTCTATTAAGGCTGACATTATAAAATAAACATCATATTTTGATACATTCTGTAAAAATGACAATTAGAAGCGAGTACTTTTTTGAATATTGCAAAACAATTGCAATATATACAGTATATAAATCAAAAGTCAAATGTAAACTATTGTGAACTGTTATTAGTAGTATTCAATATTTATCCCTGAAGGAGGGAACGGAGGCGCCTCATCGAGACTGACGAAATAGGAATCTCACTAGAGAGGCCAATATACTTTGAGTGAAAACAAAACAAGCCAATGCACATTGTTGTGCAATCATTTGTATCAGCTACCTCGCTGCGGGTTTATAACGCAGCTGGTGGTGATTTGCAATAGTTTTTTGCTGAGGAGCCAAGCCTGAAAGCTGGCCCGTCCCGTCAGACGGCAGCAGATGTGGCGACGGGACGAGATGTCTCTCCTTCAGGGAACATGGGTTATCCATATGTAACTGAGACATTCCTCTTCAGTCGGTCAGTCGATGCCTCGTCGAAGACCGATGAATAGGAATCCCTACCAATACCATCACAGATGCTGCACCCCATCCAGCGATCCTGTGCAAGCCTCTACACCTTCTTGCCTGGAAGGACAATAGGAGGCTTACACAGAGTGTATCGGTCACTGTTGTTCCCTGATAACCCATACAGCGAGATCATTGGATAATCTCACTGGGAAAGTGTGCCCAGTTACGTGGGGAATACATATGGACTATCCAGAAGGCTGTACTACATATGAGATAGTGGGTGACTTAGCCCAAGGGAAAGACATGGGCTTCTGTTAGGAGCAGCTGTGGAGAATATACATTTGGGATCCCCATAGGGTCAGACATATGGAACCCAGCCCAGATCAGGTTCACAAGTATTCAGTGGATAAAGGCCTGGCACCAGACGCCTTGCCATGTCCGGGCCAAGGGGTTTTGGAGGACTCAACAGGTTTTTACTCTGGAGCAATAAGGGTGCACAGTAGGAAGCAGCAAGCTGACAGAGCCGGACCTATCGGTGCTTCTACCCATTTAGGCTGAGAACACAGGAGGAGCCCGGCTCTACAAGTAGGCTATGACATCTAGCGAACATGCTAGGTGTCGCTCAGCCTGCAGCCACCCAAAGGACCTGTGCCTCGGTACTCCCTGACTTTGCACAGTGTCTGTGCAAGTAGGCTCACTGGGGAGACGCATATTTGCAGAGGCCCCGGGGCCAGCTGTGTGCCAGTACGCACATGCCGAGTGTTCCCTCAGTCAGAGAGTAAAGCAGCTGGCCATGGGAGGTGGGTAACAGCCTGTAGGGTAATATTTGTACTGATATTCTTGACCCTTGTGAGCAAAACGCAGAAACGGCCTGTGTTGAGAAGAGAGATCGAGATATGAAAGTAGGCGTCCTTTAGGTCAATCGCAGCAGATCAATCTCGGGGATGGACACATTTGAAAATCAATTTGAACGGTAGCTTGTGGAGGCTCCGATTCAAGTCTCGCAGATTCAAGATCGGTCATAACCCACTACCTTTCTTGAGTACAATGAAGTAGGGACTGTAGTGTCCTGACCTCATATCAGCTGGAGGGACCGGCTTTATTGTGTCCTTTGCCAGTAGGACTTCGATATCCACTTGTAAGACATGGGCATTCGACTGCTCTCACTGCAGTGGAGTGGATGACCCGAAACTTGGAGGGATGCCAGGTGAACTGAATCGTGTAGCCAAGCCTGATGGTCCCAATGAGCCAGCGAGATGGACTGGGAAGCGCTAACCAGGCTCACAGACACCATACAAGCGGGACCAAAGGGACCATAAAGCGTACCCATTGTGGGGCAGCAAGGTGGAACACAGGGATGCGGCTCAAGGGGCTCTCTCTGGAAGGTGTCCATAGCGGGGTCTGAGTGTGCTTTGCAACACTAACCTGGTACCATGGGGCAGGAGGTGCAGGAGGCGGCTCTGTAGAGTTTTTGGACTGCTGGTCGATAGAAGAGCCAGATGAGAGTGGTGAGGATTCTCTCCTCTGACTGCTCTCTGGGCCCTCTTCAGACCCAGAGATGAAGGAAACTGCTCATTTATTGAATATTTGGGTAATGCTGGTTTTTGAGGCCAGCGGCGGAACACAAACAGAAGTTTTTTCCACCCGGTCCTCTTCCGGGGGAGGAGCGGTTCAGTCACCGTCTACTGGAGAGCAGTCCCATCCATCTCCCAGTTGCCCGCTTACCTCTGGCTTTGCCGCCCCTTCTTGCCAGAGGCCTGGATGGGGGAGGGGCGGTCTGCCTGTGACTGGCTCCACGGTGACGTTTAGGTGGAGGGTGCTGCTGTGGCACAGGAGCAGGGGGCAGCAGAGGAGGACGCCAGGAGGCGAGCAGACTGAGTCATCCACGGATGCTGCCTCAGCATGTTCGAGGCCCAGACACACGAGGCAGCGATCGTGATCATCCCTTGACTCTCAGCTGATCCATGTCTACCTATAGGAATACGACACCTATCACTGTATACAAGCTCCTTCAGTATTATTAGCAGCTATCACGTTTCTCAAGAGCTAATTACCCCCTCCATCCCCAGCTCCTCCTCGCCCAGTCGACATTTGGCATTCTAATTATTATGTGCATTGGCTTGTTTAGTTTCAATTCGAAGTAGATTGGCCTCTCTAGCAAGATTCCTATTTGTCTGGTCTTGAGGAGGCATCGACTGACTGACTGAAGAGGAACTTGAGAAATTCAGGTGCTGCTCTACTCACTCTTTAAGTCAAACCTCTTTCAGTAACAAAACTTTATCACTTTACTTAACTCACTTTATCAAAGGCCACATTATTATAGGTCACTGAAGTGCATATTATTATTATTTTTTGTTTATTTTATGAGCACACTATATCATGATTTCAGTTTTATTTCTATATGTACTGCCCTAATTCTTTAGCCTAGAAATCTAGACGCACCTAGCGGCAGCAAAAATTATTTTGCTGCAAAGTGTGGTCTAACAACTCTCCGTTGACTTTCGAAGTGGAAAATCCAAACTCTGGTCTGGCCAATCACATCGTGTATAGAGTTGGTGGCGGGCTTAACACAATGACGGCAGAGTTGTGACGGTTCTGCGCGTGATTTCCATAGGTGATTTCCCTGCTACTTGAAAACAAACAAGACGCAGCTGGCGAACAGCGGTCTTTCCATTTCGACTTTGGCCGCGACTCGGATGACTTGGAGTTAAGAACGTAACTTAAGTCATTCTTAAAAGGAAGATGTGTTCAGAGTTTTGACGACCGGATAAGGCAAAAGTTTAATATATCAACTTGCTCCGCTGGAGAGAAAACCATGGGGAAAACGCATGGGACTCACTCAGCCACAGCCATCATCGCTCTGGTTGGTTAGCGCTATCCTATGGCGTGCAGAGGGATATTGAAAGACAACCTTTTATCCCGCCCTCGGATTGAGGTATGCCAATTGTGAGTTCCCAGACCTAACATCTTGATAGGTCTGGTTTGCCAGGCTACTAATTCTTACCATTGTTTTCTAGATCTAAGAGAAAACAACAATGGTGCCATTTTACTGGTAAAATTAATCTAGTAACAGATAAACTAGATTAGTAACTCAAAACTCATCAACGCAACAGAACCCTAACCTGTTAAATTTCAATTGCATTCTGATACAAATTAACTATCACAAAATTAAAACAATACTTCCAGTATTAATATAGTGGAAATCAGGTTAAAAATAATTAGGTTCTAATTTAACAAGAAAAGCTGAGCAAACAATGACGTCTTTATTACCCGGAGACAGCCGGGCTTAGCGGTGCTGTCTGTTGTTATAAACTCATATGGCAGGTTCTAGGTTACGCTAAATGAGGGTCGAAGGTAAAGTGCTCACCTAGACAGTTGTTTATATTTCCAAATTAAAAGTGGCGGCTCTCGCATATTTTGATATGCCCTGGGTCCTTCAGCCTCCATCTCTAAAATAAATGAGTCGTCTGACTCTCTCTCTCATACTGTTTTACTGTCGATCTGTTTCATGTTTTAGCTGATCCCTCTCTTACTCCCATTTTGAACAATAGGGCTTCTCTTGCTCTTTCGTAGTGTAAGTATGGATAGAGGAGAGGGTTGCGAAAGGAAGGCTTGTGACTGGCACAGCAGTGTGTGTCTAAGCTGGTCTCGCCCTTCGGAGCACGCTGGGGTTTCATGGAACGCTCCTTATTGTGCATGCTACAACTACAGCTCCTAGCGAAGCCGTTGGCTCATTAAACATTCATAAAGCAAAATCTGTTTTGCCTTTCTTTCCTAAACACCAGCCCGGCTTCAAAGAGAAAGTGAAGGAGACCTTTCTATATTTATAAGTCCTTATACAAATCCCCCTTCTGCTTGAGCAGTGGAGATATGAACCATATGGGGCCAGAAGGACTTTTGCTCTGATGAAGACCCTTTGAGCACATTAAAATTTAAAATGGAACCAGGCATCTGTGTCTTATTCCGACTAGATTTCAAGGCAAAGGCTTCGGTCTACATTCGCTGCCTGTCATCCTAAATTGCCCTCAACACCAGGAGACTGGCAGTCCAAACATGTGTAAGTAGGCACAACAACATGTTGAAAATGTATGAAAATGACCTAGCTTGCCACTGAGGAACCAGGAACCACGAGTGAGCGTTTGCAGACAAATGAGAGCAAAACGGAGTAAAAATACAGATTAAAATGTGTATCAAACAAGACAAGGAATAACTTATTAAAGGCTATTGATGGAGCAAATGCATGGAAAATGAGCAGTGCTGCACACTTTGCTGCTAATGAACATGAGTGTGCATTTGCAGACATTCTTTTGAATTAAAGACTTCTAAACATGTCTTCTCTTCTAATAAGATATAAAAGAACACTTCCAAAAAATATTAATGAATTAAAAAAAATGCTTTTCTAAGTTTATTGTTTTGCAAGTGTCTCTGCATTGTCAGCTCTGTGTCAGCTAATGATAACTTTTGGTTTTCAAAAATTGAATGTCAATAGTGGTAGCTTTTGTTGATGGTGTTTTATTCAATTTAAATATCTAAATGTTAGTGATGAAAATAAACTTTTAGATATCAATATCCAATGGCCATCAGTTATGTTTATTTTTCACTGTAAAAAAAATACAATATAAAGTCCACTGCAGGCAAGTTTGAAGAGAGCCCAAGTGCAGTTTATTTACAAATCAAAACTTGATCAAATGTAAAACAAAAGCACGGTGCAGCATGAAACTCAAAACTTAACCGTGAACATAAACATGGACTAAGTCATTGATATGACTAACAGTGGATACAGGAAAAAAAATACTTGGCAAAGCCACATGGCAAACATGAGGGCTTAAAGGAGTAGTTCACTTTAAAAAGAAAATTCTTACGTCATCGCAAACGTGTGTGGCGCATGATAAAAAGCAGAATGTGGGTAAATATTGTGTTTTTTTATTAATTTGCTGCTGTTATGAGCAGTTGAGTGAGGAGGACTTCTGCTGCTTGCAAACAGACTTTTTTGAGGAGACAGTGGATTTCCAAATGTGTTGCTCTGATTCCACGCACAATGCACAAATACACTGCAGGCTCACTCTTGCGCGTATCCAAGCTAAATCATCAACACTATCATCCCTTACAAGTGTTTTATTTAACTGAATAAATCACAATAAGCTAAAACGCATGCACAGGATACTTTACTTCCTGAACAAGTACGCGCCCGAATCCTTGTTGCTTTCACAATCACGCGGCACGGGAAATCAGGCCACCTCCTCCAGGTAGTCTCGGGTTCGGTACCCCAGTGCACACCCGGGTCCCATGAGCGTTCACATTAGCGATTTTTCAGTGCGAACTGTGCCCTTTTCCAAACTAAACTGCCAGTGTGAAAGCACCCTAAGTTAGCAACTTTGTTGCTTGCAATGCAATTTCCCATTGCCAACCAAGTAAGTTACTAACAGTTTAGCAACTATGGTTTTAGGAAATGCACACCATATCTAGAAGCGTTGCAACCTGTTTTAAAGAACACAGAAGTTTGTTGCGCAAACAACCCCCAATTAAGATCCTCAGAATCACTTTAAAATTACAGGTGTGTTGGATCAGAGTTGGATTTCAACTGGTGTAGGGTGTAGATCTCCAAAAACAGAATTGGGCATCCCTTAGTTAAACTATACAGGTATGCTGACCCAGTAATATTAGGAAAAGAAAAGTGGATCAAATTTAATCCAGTAAAAGGCATAACAGCTGAGATATATCACTATTACTGGTCTTCAATTCAGTGCAAGTTACTTTAATGTTACTTTAACATGACATGATACAGCTTTACACTGATATTGATCAGAACTAGGGCACATCTACACTTTTGGGGTGTATAAAGTATAAATTGAACTTAAATGTACTGTATATATGTTATTAGCCTAAATATCCTGAACACATTCAATGCACAGTACATGCATGTGTGTGTAAGAAGCAAAAGTTACTTTAGCATCTGTGTTCCATAGTTTTTTTCTTTACCAACCTTCCCTGTTAGCCTCTAACATGCAATTTAGCTATAGACCAAATAATCCACATGCACAGTATTACATCCACCAAGCTATATGCATGCCATAATTCAAAAGTTTACATTTTTAACAAGTAGCCAACTAGTTCTTTCTGAAAAAGACACAGAAGCACACCTGACACATTCTGAAGCATCTACACCTCTGTTATCCTTAGACCAATAACCTTCTCTTTTTTATTTCTACCATCAATCTGTATTCTGAAGTCAGTCATTCTCCTCTAGGGAGCATTCAGGGTTGTGTGGCAATTTCCTCTTAGAATAGAGTGAGATGAGAGAAAGACAAATGTAGATCTAAAGTGCTGCATTATAACACAATATATCATTACACAGTCTTAATACTCAGCCTTAATTTATAAAGTTTACACCCACAGTTTCAAAGCTGGCTCCATGTGAACCATAGAGACACTCACAAATTGTAATCATGTTAATGCACATTACATTTAACCCTCTGAGACCTAAGGGTATTTTTACTGTTAATTTTCCGTCTGGTGTTATTTACTAAAAAAGCTGGTAAAACATTACCCCATTTGGTGCACAGACAATTGACACAACTTTTTTTTTTTCCAGGACAAATTGAACTTTCAGCATATTTGTGTTGCATTGATGTCACCTGAATGTAAAATAAGTTATGGGACCATAAAGGCAAATGAAAAAATAAATCGGAAATTGAATTACTCAAATATTTATTGAAATCACACAAAAATAAATAAAAGCTAAGCAAATTTCCTCTGGAAAATAGTTTGTTCATGTCTTTGGAGTCCTGGGAGCACAGGAATAAACATTATAACTTGTACAGAACCAAAACTATTGACATTTTTCCAAAAGAAGTCCAGGCGTTTGGGGCCTCATGAAATTCACTGGTGCCAAGCCTCAAAACAGTTCCTCTCAGCAATCACACAGAGGGCCACATCACAGGTTTTGCATTTCTATTTTATTTATTATTTTATGTGTTATATTATTTTTATTCTTATATAATACAATTATACTACTATAATACTTTTTGCAGTAAAAAATAAATGGCACTTCAGCTGGGTCTATCCTGGTAATCTAGTTCCTCATCTGTCAAAAAGCTCTGTTCTCCTGAAAATCGCTCATCCTGCAATGCAACAAAATAGACCTGCGCTTTATTTACGTCTATACGTCTATATTTCTTTTTCGTATATTCGCGTTCTAAATAGCGGGTCTGCTTGCGTTTCTATCTCTCTACAGCGCTTGGTTCATGCGTCATGACGCACACCAATGTTTACCACAGATCAGCCTGTAATTGGTCAAAAACCATCACGTGATATTCCAGAATGGCCGCTAGCATCGAGCTAGCGGCAAAAATAACGGAATATTTATGAATTATGGACTTCAAGAGTATCAAAGTTCGAACAGAAATCGTTTAGATTTATTGCTGAAAACCTCTGAAAGGAAGCACAAGTTCCAGGCTGGATAGAAAAGCTCGTCAGCTTTCTGCTGGAAAAAAAAACGGTAAGAAAATCGATAAATCTGTCATCGAGTTATGTAAACATTTATCGGAGGTGATGTGTGGAGTCGTCCACGATGCCGTCGGTCTCTGAGAGTTAACAATGCAGATAAACCTGCAGGTGGGTATGTGAATGTTGTTATGTGGTGTGCCATGCTATACTTTATCTTATACTGTATTAAAGAGCATTAAGCTAATTCTTTTATTATGCACGCATGGACACATACATGCAAAACTTGGTGATCAGTTACCAACGATGTGTCAGCAGGTAAGTTGTGTCACCCCCTTTACCTAGAACAGTGTGCACAATGTTGTCCCAAGACAAGAAATAGCTCATCTTATACAGACACATGACAGATGCACATGCAGAAAGTTATATATAGTTTATATATATATATATATATATATATATATATATATATATATATATATATATATATATATATATATATATATATATGTGTATAATTTTATGTTTGTCAAAACCAATTTAATGAAGCTCAAAATGCATTTTTTTTCTAAAATGGCAGCTGTGGAATATAGTATAACATTAGCCTAACATTATAAATCAGCCACCCAGATGCAATTGCTTCAAACAGCTCAAGTCATGTTTCTATGCGGTTTGTGTTTAACCTCCTCTAGTCTCTAAAAGAGGAGGCTTAATCATTTATGGACCCCCGCAGAGGGCACCAAGGCTGACTTCTTCGCATCACGCCATCCTAGAATTGGAACAGCGGTGTGCTGAGAAATCCTCAAACAAGAAATCATAGTCATCTCAGAGGAAGATACTGTAGCTGGGGATGATATGGTATTGGACAAAAAATACTGTTTGCTCGCTGCACAAAAGAACATTCTCATGAGTAGCTTTAGATGACTGAAGTTTAGACAGCTTATTTTAATTACACCTGTATGAATATCATCATATTGACCGATAACTATGCAGCTGACACCTTGAAACGCCTGCAGTTGTATGCCACAGCAGCACTTTGAAAAGATGAAACTACACAGTCATGTGGTTGTGGTGCTGGTTTGCGTCTCCCAGAACTGTGCTTCACAGTGTCAGGATAACTCCTGCATACTAAGCACTCAAAACAAAGAGCTGTCAAGCCTTCAAGACAGACTTTGCCTAAGATCCGAAAACAGCAATACAGCACAAATGAGACGAGAGAGATGATTTTAGCTTGCCCTTACTTTGTGTGTGTGACTGTGAGAGGGAAAGAGGGAGAATTTATGGGAACAAACTGTGAAAAATACTTAGAGCCTAAAAGAGACCAAGACAACAGTCAATGGTAGTTTCAAATGGGCAGATATATATAGTCCATTCCAGCAGGACCTTATTTAGGTTTTAGTAAACTATTGGATGCAAGCTAGTAGATCAAAGCTATTTATAGGCAGCTGTTTGGAGGGACAGCGGAAATAGTAGCTGGTTGAAAGTGGCTAATTCATTACCGAACAATAATGCATATGCTAGTGCCACCTGCCCACAGCATCCGAACCGTGAGAGGCAAACGAAAATGACACTTTCAAATCTCAACTAAACCGTGACTAAGACAATGAGAGAAACAAAGAGAGACTCCCTCCCCAAATTCCTGCTGGATTTGTATCTGTTTCAATAGCTTTGAGTGTAGGCAGACATCATATCCAGGCACAGTCAGGAATTAAGGTCTTAGCTGAAGGGTCTGTTGTCTTTCCTTTTCTGTGACAGTTTCTGCAAAGAGATTATGGCTCAGTCTCCTTGGAGGGAGACTATTAAATACACAGTACTCACATGCCCCAAGAATTCATTTTCAAATCCCATCACCTCAGTGTAATTAAATCTAACTAATTAAAGAGCAGGAAAAAGTTTGACCCCATGACACTTGCTTAAACTAGAATATAGGGTTCTAAATTAACCCGCCAAACTAACTACCACCAAATGCAGGTAAAATTTATTTTTGTTCGAATGTTACTAAACACTTACTAGCCAGTTTGGATGGAACCAGAGCAGGGAGCATAGACTGAAAGAGGAGGGAGCTAGTAAAGTAGATAAAGTAAAAAGTTAAGATTAAACTAAATGTGGCGGTGGTTGGGACAGACTTCTGGGTTTAAGTTTAAATGTCACTGAACAAAAGCGATGTTATTTTATTTTTAAGTTTAAGGTTTTTGTTATTATTTCTGAACAAGCTTATACATTAGGCAGTATACACAAGTTAAGCTTACTATATATCTTAAGGTTTTCTTTTAGTTGAAAACATTAAACAATGTGTAAACAAAAAATCTAAACAACAAAAATCATTTAAGCTCAAGCAGTGCAAATAGGGAAAAATGCAAAAAGAAAAAAGAAAAGAAAAAAGCAGACTGCAGACAATATTCTGTTTTGCAGACTATATTGTTCTGCAGAACAGAACAATATAATAAATGGATCCACAGAGGGAACTGGAGTAGAATAGAAGGTGAAGGGGAATGGTGCAGCAAGCCGACACTTGAACCGGGCTCATAGTGAAACTGGCTTCAGGAGAAGGGAGCCCACGGAAGAAGCGGTTGAAACTAGGTGTCGCCCAGCCCCCAGCTCTAGAAATCTGTCAGCAAAGCACTCTGTCCACGCCCAGGCAGAGCACACACTCATTATAGAGGAGCTCTATAACACCTCAGAGGACATAAGCATCTCGGATTTTTTCACTCGAATTGAAGGCAGCCACCATCAGTGGGCCAACTTTGCTTGGAAACTTCCTTCTCTCTCTGCTGAATCTAACAGATAAGAGCTGGTCTGAGGTCTAACTGCTACAGTATGAAGCGGATGGACAGAGAAAGCCAGGGCTGGATCTGCCTTCTCCTAGGCAGTGCTTGCAGGCGCACCAACTGATCATATTAGGGGAGAGGTAGGAACCTTGGGCACAATCCAGGCCGGGGTCTCATGAGAGTAGCCGACGTGAACTCCAGGCACAATTCGTTGACTGAAAGCAAGCTACCTACCCTACCCTCTAGTAGAGACCATGCGAACAGGAGAACTGTATACACCAAATTTTTAACTCACTCAGGGCCGGTCTTTGCAGTGCAGTTCCACCAAAGATAAGGCCCACAAGGATAAAGAGGGGCATAAGGTTACATTTTCCTCAGCTCCCTCAGGAATCTGACGATCAGGGCTTGCTTTCCAAGCGACTGCATCACAATGTGCGCCAAGACAGCGACAACATCCTTTTGAGGGTGGAGGAACAGCCTACCCCACCCAATTTGCAGGAAGCTTCTGACTCCAAGGAGGAGGTTACGGGCGAATTGTGAGATGCGAGGGAAGCATAGCGCAATGGTCGTGATCAGACCAGTACCAGCTCGCTGAGCAGCGATGGCTCAAAGCGAGGGGAACTGCAACAACTCGAGGCACAGATGCCAATGCAGTTGGAGGTCACCCAGGCCTCCGTTAAAGAATGGCCTTTATACATGGCCCCTCAGATGGTGATAGTGGACCTTGTTCTAGGAGCGGATTGGCCCGGAGAAAAGAAAGGTCTGATCACAGACTGAGGGTTTGACAGCCGGCCGGGGTGATCTGTTGTCACACAAGGTGTGCCGCACTGCCACGGTCTTCATATGGTGGAAGCCAAGTGGCTGCATCTGCCATATGCCCCAGGAGCCTCTTAAAGTTCTTTCAGTGGGACCGTTTCTCACTTCTAATAACACCAGCCGAACAAAATCTTACTTGAAGAGACATGTTGAGCCGAGTCCTTCTCCAAACTGAAAAGAGATACTCAGCCCGAGGGCGAGAGTACTCTCTCCCAACTGACCTGAAGAACCAACTGGCTATGTAGCACTAGAAGGGTAGGACCTTGTACTGATACTTCGCACCTTCAAACGCAAGAACACGTAATGATCTGTGGAGCAAAGGGAACGAGATCTGAAGTACTGTTCTTCAGGTCGAATGCTGCAGGCCATGTAGGGGACAGAGCATTTGGAAATGTATCTGTGTTAGCACCTGAATGGAGGCTTTCGAAAAAGGGGCCAGTTCAGTTTCCCGTTTCCGTATAGAAACCGGTTTTCATATCGGTTAGAGGAAGGCTACATTGCATCCTTCGCCAGTAGGACTGCGACGTGCGCACACAGGACAGGAGCAATGCTCAACACGTAGGTGTGATGAATATTACTAACTTTAGAGCATCTTAGCTCAACACCTAGGTAGGATTAATATCACTAAGCCAGGGCGGAAGCCAGCGAACTGAATCACAATCAAGTCTGATGGCAGACGTACCCATGGTGGGGCAGCAAGGTAGAGGACAGGGATGTAAGACAACTTAAGTTTAATAATAAAACAATAATATGTATTTACAGGGCCAGGCAGGCCAATTTAGCTCAAAAGGAATTATCAATTAATTTATAGGGAATCTTAACAGAATCACTTATCCGGCCGAGCAAATGACTCATCCAGCGTTCATTCGAACGGCTCGTAACTATAACCTCTGCAGTGGATATAAATATCCAAACTATAGTGAAACACTACAGTTTGCGCACACACATATTCATACGAATAGCAGAAATAAAGAGAGTGAGGATATAATGAGTTTTAAGAGTGAGATGGTGAAATCCCAAGTTTCTATATGCACTTATAAGACATGACCTGAATTAACCATCAATCATTAATTTAACCCATCTATTGTTTCTAGTTCAGTTAAGAGTCTGGAGTGGTACTTGCATGTCCTTGCGTTGCTTTGGGGATTCCCTTTTGTCGGCATAAAAGCGTGTTTCCCCGGTTCGTTGTTTGGCGGTCTCCTCGTGCCTGGATAGATGTCTCTGGGCGGCCAATCACGTGGTGTGTTGGCGAATGGATGAAAGTCTTTTGATGTTCGAAGTGCTTTGCAGTCAAAACAATCTTTATGGTTCTGGAATGTTGATTTTAGGTCTGGAGTGTTGAGTTCTGTTTGAAAGAATTACATGGAAGATTAATTTGTGTTTGGTTCAGCCTCAAATCCTACAGAGACCAGACTCTGAAGGCCCGGAGGCAGCCCAAAGCAGGGTCTGACTGTGATGCATGACACTTACCAGTCTCCACAAGACGGCCAGGGATGCGTGAGAAGGCAGATGACCGGGTCCTTGAACCGCACCCAGCTGCCGTGCTGGCAAAACAAGAGGGGGTTGAGGGGTGCAAGGCTTTACAGGATCACACACCGCCAGACTTCCCCACTTGGGACCCAGGAACAGAGGAATATACCGCTTGCTCCACCCTTTTTGGGAGCGAACGACCCAAAGCACTACCACCTTTCACATACCCTGACAGTCAATTACCTGGTTTATGGTATCAGTTCCTAATGTTACTGGCTACATTACAATGCAAGAGGTCAGAAGCTTTAAGTCATAAGAAAACATGAACTATTCTGCTGCGGCTGGGTGCAAGACTTAAAATCTCTCAAACCTGTAAAGTTAAACTGCGAGAGTTCAGTCATACTTGATGTTTCAGGCCTCATTCATATGTGGAAATAAATCTGATACGAATCAGATACATGCATTTGCACTTGCCATGCAACGTCAAGCGGACAGATCGGACATTCAAGCAGTTTCTCTAAATAAAGCTGGCTAGCATTGTTATTTATAGTCTCTCCCTATAGAACCACTTTCATTTCTCTTCCTTCTCCATATCTTCCAAAGAAACTGCAGTGTATCGCTAAAATGTAAACAAATAGGCCTACTGAAGAAGTGCTGTCCCTCTTTCGCTATTTCTGGAAAGTTTAGTCACGCCTCTGTAAAGTTCTTAAGGCATTGCCCCTGGCAACCGATAGCATCTCCTACCATTATGGCCGACTGGCTCAGACCCCGCCCAAATCGGCACGTGACTCCTCACTCTCAATAGACCCATGTAGATAGAGAATGGTAGAACTAAAGATATAAATATAGGTATAATCACAGATTGAATCACTAACAAAGTGGTAGAACCACACACAGACAGACATAACTCAAGAAAGAATAGTAGAACAGAACCCTAAAATCATAGAACATAGAAAGATGCATAACACACACACACACACACACACACAAATTAGGAGGTTGGATCTGCATAATACACACACACATACACCAAAAGTGTTACAGCCAGCAGCATCTGCTCTTTCTCTGCCTGGGGTTATGCTCCTGACACTACGACTTTTTATAGGATTATTATGCTTGCAGGCACACAAGCTTGATTAGTTTGATATGAATGCAAATTAATTAATTATCATATTAAGACAAAACAAGATTGAAAGTCAATTTTATGTCCCCAGGAGTTCAAAAGGAATTGACAGCCTTGCCAACACAGGGAGGGAAAGCATGTGCGCAGATGAACTGGAGAGCAGCTGTGTTTGTTCTTCAGTAACTCATCTTACCCTTCCTTAAAAAGCAAATCGAGTGACATTTTGCTGAACTTTGAACAGTAATGGCCACAGTGAACTAATGAATGTCATTCTGATCATGGCATTTAGCCTCTCTCTAGTATTAGTTCTTAGTGGTTCTGAACTTAACTTCTCACCTTAAAATAACCAATTCAATAATCCATCGCTCTCAGTGTTATGCTTCTCCATAGAAATATTGGAGAATTTATTGTAGGAATAAATGTTCTTATAAGTAACAACACAAATAACAAATAATTCACATTATTCACAGTTTCATTCTTAGAAAATTCCCCATTAAATGTTCTTTCCAAGGTTGATATAACATTGCTTATTTTAAAGATTTCATTTCAGACTTTCCATTATAGAGAATGTAGTTTCATTAGATATCCTCTCTGAAAAAGAATGCTATGAAAGTAGCTTGACTATTTTAAAGGAAAGTAAGCATGTCACTATCTGAGTAGATGCTTGTAGATGTAGATAGCCAATCCTTGTTAAGATTGTCTCCCCTCTGTTACTTGTATCACATTTAACATCATTTAACAAAGTGCCAATGTCAAAATGTCAATGAGCAAAGCCCAGTTTGTTGACATTTTACTATTCTATAGATTAGCACTGCAGGCATATGAAATACATCAATATTCTCATAGAAGTGATTCACCTCAGATTTTAAATTACCCTCCATTAAAATGTTTGCTGCACATTAAAATGTTAGTGACCCTTATAAATGAAAATATAAATTGTTTTTATTGGAGCATCAACCAATCAGTAAAATACATTATTCTACTCAACATTATTTTCCAGTAATCAAGGGTGTGTAGTAGTCAACTGGAGGTTATAAATGTACCCCCTGATACATGATACAGTGAAAGTAAGTGTGCTACTGAGTGCAATGTATTATAATGTATGCCTGGGCCAACTAAAGAGAATTTCCAATGCAACTTTCAGAGAATTATTAAAATGCCAGATTATTAAAATGTCATGCTGTTCTTTTCTACACAACTGAAAAACATAGTGATCAACAAGGGGTAATTCTAACATTAATTTAAAAATATATAATAATAAAGTATTAATAATATTAACACTTTGTCCTAATAGTAATATTAACAACAACTGCAACAACTATTTGTCTGAGCTACTCTGTCCACATAATGCCACAAGAAACCTGAGGTCTGGTGATCAGAGACTTCTGTCTGTACCCAGATCATGGTTAAAGAATGGAGGAGACAGAGCCTTTGTGATTGCTGGCCCTAGGCTGTGGAACAGCCTTCCGGTTTTCTATCAGTGCGGCTCAATCTCTAACTGTTTTAAAATCCTCTTAGAATCTTTTTTTCTTTCTTTTTTTAGCTTTTAATTCATTGTGCTATTTTGTCATGAATGTGCGGTTTGTCCTTGTTATTTATCTTGTCTATTGTTCAGCACTTTTGTCAGCCCTGATTGCTGTTTTTAAATGTGCTATAAATAAATGCAAACTTAAAACTTGACAACATAACAACATTGTTAATACTACTAGACAGTAGGCAAGCATCAAAGGAATAAATTACATTTAAAAAAATATATATTAAAACACAAAATAGTTACTTTTAGTTTTGAAATAGTTTTTCAAAAGTAAATACAGCCTTAGTAAGCATAACAGACTCCTTAAACCTTTCCAGACAAACACCCTTTCACAGAGAGCAATTAATTTGGCTAAAGGACCTCATTACACGGGTGACTAGGTCATCGAGTTTCTTTCCTCCTATTGGTGGAGAATGAAGATGAAGGAAGCGAATTGCTTTTTTCTCCCTTACTCTGATTTCAGGAATTTGACACATTGTACCCAATGACTCCAACCGCTACTTACTTTTTTATAGTTTTCTCTAAATTGAAACCCCTGCAAAGTACAGGTCTGAAACAACAATACACCTCAACACTATACAAGTACATAAACATCACTGTGAGCTTCTCTGATGTTTGGAGCATCTGCATATCTGAAACTCTACTTCACACAAACAATGCAATTTTTTTTAAGAGTGGACATTTTTACCACAGTGAATATATATCAACGCATTCTCATCCAAGGATTCTCATCCTCATCGTATCCTTTTGACAATGTGTCTAAATACGACGCACATAGCACCCTTTAGCGTCAATATAACACACTTCGGTTATGGGTAGGTTTAGGTCTAGGGTAGTGTTAGGATTAGACCACTAGGAGGCGCCTTCTGGCCCATATATATCTGCGTCTCATATTGACGCTAAAGGTGTGCCATTTGCATTGGTTGTTGACACATTGTCAAAAGTGTCAGTTAGATGATGCCTTGGGGTGAGACCGGGCTGTATATATTGGGGTAGTTTATATCAAGTAAGTATTTGTACTGTATATGCACATAGTTTAAAGTATTGGCAAAAAATAACTAAATAAATAAAATGTTGATATATTTCTTTAAATAAAAATAATACTTGTATTCAGCAAGGATGCATTACTGTAAGGAATCAACTGGAGGCAAGTGTAGATGAGAACCCAAGAGCAGTTTATTACAAACAAGATTAAAGCTAGGGTATACGATTTTAAAGATTGTTCATTATTAATATCCTCATTTATATGCTGGTTATGGTTATATAGTACAATCCTAACAATATGAATAGAAAAAAGAATGAAAAGAAATCCATTCACTCTCTTGGCTGTACAGCCGCAGAGAAGTTGACCAATGTAAGCTGTGCGGCCGGACAGCTTCAGACATTGGTCAACTGCTCTCATCCAATCACCAGCTCCACTTTCGCCTGGCGCTCGCATCTCCAACCCAACTGCACCCAACCCCGCCCCCCTCCTTACGCGAGCAAGTGCAGCTGACAGACAGTCTATGGTAGCTAGCTAAGTAGCGTCATATCAGCACTGGATAAAGCATTGGATAAAAATATAAACGACAGCAGCTTGCCCCTACTGTAAAGTTTGAACGAAAGAGAAAGTATGTGGAGGAAACTTGCTCATGCTGCCGGTCGGCATTGGCAATGTTAGCCGTTTAAGCATCGCCGATCACGGGTCAAAGTAATTATATTTCTAAAAGTGCTTGAATATATTTCAGTATGCCTAGCGGGTTTCTGTTCGAGCCGATCGGAATTTGAACAATATGCGCTGTGTGCTGCTATAACAATTACTCAAAACCTTAGAAAAAACATTTCATGAGTTGCTAGTCTTGCGTTGTTGACGTGAACTCATCTGTGACATTGCTCAGGGATCAGGTAGCACAGAGGGGAGGGTGTGTGTGTGTGTGGAGGGGCGGGATGAGTTCTTTAAAACTTCCCTTCCGTCTCAGGCTTTCTCAATCGATTTTCAACATCTTACACCATAGCTTTAAATATGAAACAAAAACATGGGGAGGCATGAACTCAAAACAAAAACATGAATGTGGCGCTTACCAACAGTGGTTACAGGGAAACACATGACAAACATGGAATATGACATGCACTAACCAAAATGTGACAATTACATAGACAGTAAGGATCTTATTATCTTTTTCAGCAATCATGAAGTTGTGTTTTGGTGCACCTTATCTGTTTGGACTGCTTCTTTCCTCATCCACAACGGTTGTTGTGATTTGCTACATTTGCCATCTCATTTGACAAAGTTGATTAATAAACTGTTTTATCATTGATTGCCGGCCAATTGAATTCCACATCGAGGAGTTCCTTCAGCTCCACCAAGTATCATGCGTTACACATGAAACGATGAGACAGAAAACTGTCGTTTGGAGTGGTTTGGACAACCAGCTGTTTCTCCAAGCACCCACATGTGATACCCCATGTACTCTAATATAATACATTGATCATGTCCTGTGGTTAAGTGCTTTGTCCTTCACCGTTAGCAAGGTAGCAGAAGACGCCAGCGCTTCTCGGTTGCTCGGTTGCCTGATACTGGCCGTTTTTTCCATCGAACCTGTTTATGACTCAGATTTTCGTTACAGGCCTGTTTCTGCCCCAGAGTTCAGTATCAAACCCTTACTGGCTCCTGAGTCTGCATTGGATCTCAATCTAATGCATGAGCTTGCATCAGAACTTGCTCTTAATCCCAAGTCCGTTTCAGAGTCTGTACCGACCTGTGAGTCTACTCTAAATTCCCCTTTAGTCCTTGTTTCTGTATGAGGAGTATTCCCCAGATCAAAAATCCACTCCAAGAATTCCAAATTCCAATGGTCACAAACAATACTTCCAGTGAGTGATCTTCCCAAGTCCATTCCTAAAGGTGACAAGTTCAGCAAGTCCATTTCTGAGACTGCATCACTGACCATAATGGCTCTGGCATTGTGTCTGGGCCACTCACTCATCTGTTCCAGCCCCTAATCAGAGTCCAGTGATGGCTTCAGCCCCTGACCAAAGTCCATTGAAGGCTCCAGCCCATGTGTCTACTCCAGTTTCCGCTCAAGCCCATGTAGCAAATTAGCTCTATGAAATATTAATAATCAATCATAACATGTTATAATTGATTATGAATATTTGGATCAGTTAATCAGGTTAACTTGATGTAGCTACATTAACATTACAACCAATGCTCGGTTCATCCTGTGAACACTTAATATTGTGTATATGAATTGATTAATAGAAATGTACATTTCCGGGGCATGGGAAATGTCTTTCTTACTACTACGAATAGAAAGAAGTCAAGAACTACGACTCCAGATATGAGCTTGAGACACGGACAACTTTAGGTGTGACATAAACAAAATTTTGTTAACTAGACTAAACATTTAAACTACTCTAAAATGCACATACATACATGCACACAGTTTACCAAGGGAAAGAGAGCTGAAGCGGAATACAGGAAAGCAAGAAGTTATAGCATTTTTTGAAGTTCAGCAGATCAACAGCCTGAGCAAACCATCAGTTTAGTTCTAACACGCCCTTCTTAAAAAGTATCAAATAATGACACTGTTTGATACTTGGATGTCTCGCCCATTTGAATTAAACTGTCCTGATTCAAATTGTTGAGGCTCCAGTTGATCTTTGCTGATGTGGTCTTCATGAGAGAGAACCAGTGGGAGTTGGAGGATCTTTGGTAAATGGAAAGACAAGGCCACAGCCTGGCACAAGCTTTGAGGGTCCTTGGGGGGCTTCTAGTTCAGCATCATCTTCACATTAGAACTTCTCAGGAACGACCAAGAGAATAAGAGCCCCTGCTTTCCCCTGCATAACACCCCTGGAGGTGCGTGAGCCAATACAAAACTGTCCTTTTGGAGGGAGTTTTTATGACCCAGTAGCTGTGTCCCACTGTGAAGGCTGCATCCTTCGAAGGCTACAGACTGTGAAGGATGCAGCCTATTTGTCCTTCGAAGGACGCACCATGTAGCCTTCATGGGATTTCCTAATTGCGCAGATGTTCACTATTACCAGGCGTTCCCTATTACAACTCCTGGCGCCAAGCAACGGTGCTGCCATCCTGATCATTCATTTGATATAATTGAGTAAACAGCTATGGAGACAGAGTTGGTTATTGCCATTTTTTATTTTTATTTTTTTCTGGAGGACATGGGGAGGATTAGCCTGGTTAAAACCAGACCATTCTCAGTTGTAACTGAGTTATGGCCTGCCAAAGCATCATAGACAAATCATTTCAAGAGAGTGTCACCAACGGACGTCGAGGGTAGACCCAAAACTGACCCTGGCTTCCATGGCAAGTCCCCGAAGACCGGTAACCCCCTGGTCTTCTGAGCCACCGGTGCATCTTTTGGCTCACCACCCTATTCACCTGTCTGTCACCTGTCACAGCAGGACGCCCACCCTCCTAGCTTTGATGGATTCTGTCTGGAATGAGGTTGTGCCTTCCAGAAGGAAGGAGTTCTGTCAGGATCACCAGTTACCGTGACTCTCCATAAAAGTCAGCACCAAACACAGGGGTTGTCCGGTCTCATCCTTACTAACTTGGACTGCTTGTATTACTAATGGCTACTTACCTGGATTGTCTTCCTGTGCTCCATTAATCTGTGTTCCTACTTCCCTGGATTCCTGTCTCCTCCATTATCATCTGTTAAGCTCCTACAAAGATAAGAGACATTAATATCGTCTTCTTCAGCAATCATCAAGGTGTTTGTGGTGCAACTTACCTGATTTGTCTGTTTCATTCCTCTTCCACTATGGTTGTTGTGATTTGCTACATTTGCCAACTCATTTCACCCTGTTGGTTAATAATCTGTTTCATCATTGTACTCACCGTTAAATATATGTAATCACAAATCTAATCCCTTTTCCTCTGTGTTAACTATTCTCCAATTTGATCTTCTTAAAGAGACAGAATGGTGTTGCATATATGCAGAATGGTGTAAAAACATGATATACAACCTTCAAAAACACTGCAAAAAGATGTATAATCATTCAAAATGTACAATATTACATGAACAAAAATAATATAAGGGCATAAGCGGAACAATTGTTCCTGTTGTTTCTCATTTCTGCTACTTATTTCAGAGCCAGAGTGTCTATATTTGGCTTGTAAAGCAAAATGTTTACTTGCATGAGTTAAAATCAAAAGTAAATATTTAGGGCTTTCATAGCCTTGGAGGCTTCAGGTCCTTAGAGAGTGAATTTAAGAATAACTGTCTGCTTTGTAAACATTCTTTTGAGCAGACCCACCATGTAATCACAGTCTACAAAGCCCCAATACAACGACTGTGAATAATTTATAGGGTTTACTGCTATATACAGTACTGTATACACACACACACACACACACACACACACACACACACACACACATATATATATATATATATAAATATATATATAAATTTCCTGTTGTTGTTATACTGTATATGCACTCACCTAAAGGATTATTAGGAACACCATACTAATACTGTGTTTGACCCCCTTTCCACTTTTTCTTTCTTCAGAACTATGCGGTAAGTCTATAAGTCTATGCGGCATTGATTCAACAATGTGCTGAAAGAATTCTTTAGAAATGTTATTCCCATATTGATAGGATAGCATCTTGCAGTAGATGGAGATTTGTGGGATGCACATCCATGGCACAGAAGCTCCCGTCTCCACCACATCCCAAATATGCTCTGTTGGATTAAGATCGGGTGACTGTGGAAAACACCGCTGACACCATTACACCACCACCAGCCTGCACAGTAGTAACAAGGCATGATGGATCCATGTTCTCATTCTGTTTATGCCAGATTCTGCCAAATTCTACCATCTGAATGTCTCAACAGAAATTGAGACTCATCAGACCAGGCAACATTTTTCCAGTCTTCAACTGTCCAATTTTGGTGAGCTCTTGCAAATTCTAGCCTTTTTTTCCTATTTGTAGTGGATATGAGTGGTACCCGTGGAGTCTTCTGCTGTTGTAGCCCCTCCGCCTCAATGTTGTATGTGTTGTAGCTTCACAAATGCTTTGCTGCAAACCTTGGTTGTAACAAGTGGTTATTTAAGTCAAAGTTGCACTTCTATCAGCTTGAATCAGTTGGCCCATTCTCCTCTGACCTCTAGCATCAGGTAGGGTCCTTCATCCGACGCACATGGCACCCTTTAGTGTCAATATGAGACTCAGATATATATGGGCCAGAAGGCACCTCCTAGTGGTCTAACCCTAACCCCAACACTACCCCAGACCTAAACCTACCCATAACTGAAGCATGTTATATTGACACTAAAGGATGCCATGTGCGTCGGATTTGTGCTTATGAAATTTGTAGTAATGCCGTGATATTTCCGAAACACAGCTTAAAGCGGTCTGACCAATCACAACCCACTGGTCCAGCTGTCCAATCAGAGCACATGCCACTTTTCAGGAGGGGCTAAAGATTTTTTTAACTTTCAAGCATGAAAGCCTATTCAAGTAGACCCCAAAAAAACAAAATCAAGACATTCGAAGAAGGGTATGGCCTCTTTAACTTCTATGTACAGGCACATGTTTTCAGATTGAAGGAAACTAAGTTGGATTACTGAGTGATGCAGTGGTGGCAATGATAGACTGATCTGAAGTCTAAAAGTGTCTCATTTGGACAGCAATATTGACAAAGCAATTAAACGCTAATGATTAATGCCACAGCCCAACATGATCTTCTCAATAGATCTAGTAAATGTGTCTAGCAAACAATGACCATTCCCACATGTCCAAAGAACATGTTTGTTTTGATTAACATCATTGAAAACATCTTAAGAAGACATGTTGAGAATTGTTAAGAATGTGAATGTGTGAACAAAAACAATGTGTCGGCAAATGTGTAAATATAAATGTAAAAGACATCTGAACTGAATTTTTAATTGGTGTTATTCTGATTAGTTAAGAAACATTTTGAATTGAATGCATCCAATATTATGAAATTGCAACGATTCAAGTAAACAAGTTTCATTTGATTATATGCACAAGTTGCAGACAGTGAATAAGAACACTTTTAGTGAGCTTTGCTAATGCATCCCAGCACCGCTCATTCTGAGCCAGAGGGCCTGAACATGGCTCATTTTCAAAAGCAACTTAAGAAGCATACAAATTGGACCCGTAACTCAGAAGGGGACAGACACTTTAGCAGTAAATTATGCATTAAAACTGCACAGGTGGCAAAAGGGAGTCGTGCAAGCAGCTGGGAATTTCACGCATCACCGTCAGCAAAGACTCTCCTCGCAGCCCTCGACCACAAGCAACAGATGTTTCTCCATCTTAACATTTGTCTCCCAGCTTCGTCTTAAAGCGCAAGCAACCTCTGTATGCCTCCAGCAGCTTAATCAAACAGCAGTGATATTATGCTGAACAAAAGAGTTTGGGGATTGGTGCCTGGATCAGACCAGGCAGCTGTTCTGACTAATGATATGTCAACTTTACAGCTGTCAGTCAGGGAAATGACTCTGGATTTTGCTGCCTCTTTCAAAAAGACAATGAAGAACATGGGCCCTATTTTAACAATCTGAAATGCAAGTATCAAGCACAAAATGCAAGTAACTTTGTGGGCGGGTCTTGGGCGCTGCTGCTATTTTACAGGAAAAAGATACAGAAAATGTAAAAATGGTTTACAATTTTATATTCATTCAATTAATATTGGAATTAATATTAATATAAAGATCAAAAATTAAACTACTATGATAATCTAAAAACCAAAATAAAAATGTGTGAGTGTGTTTAATTATTGGGTCATATTATTTACATAAGGCAAAGTTTTTCATTGTTTAATAAACGTTGTTTTTTTAAATCTAAAAAACATTGCTTGACTTCCTGTGCAGTGACAAATTTTAAAAAATAGTCTCGTCACGTTCTGACACTTTGTAGAAAAGACTACAAGACTCTTCATAAGACATCCCAAGGCAAAAGCGGATGACGTTCGAGGGCTTATTTTATGCCTTTTGCTGCAAGCAGAGATGACACAGAGATGTGATTGTGTTTTTAATTTTAAGCTGCATTGAGTTATCTGTCTGTAGTTATGACTCAGAAATGCTTTAGCTACTGTAGCCTCGTGTCATGCATTCTGTGGTGACGCACGCACAGTATTACACACATGCACTCTCCGTCATGAGTTTGATGCATGTTTTGGACAGACATGCTATCCCGCCTGGGGCCCTCAATTAACATATTAGCGTGTGCGCATGTGCTTTGTACTTCTAAAAAGAACTGCATAGTTCAGTGTGTTGTCACAAACTCCATAAGACAAGCACAATAGCACTGCAGAACCAGCGTTGAACTCAGCATGTCCTCAGGGCATGGACAGATAGAACGCAACAGGGGCCTTCAACAAATCATTGTGGTACTTTACTCCAATACTGTTTAAAGTCAGTCTGCCACTGACAGCAAGACACACTTTTATAAACTATTGTTGAACAGTTTGTCATAACTAAGACTTGTTTTTGAAAGAAAAGTTATTGTTCCTTGTAAATTCATATTCAAAGACAGAGGTACTCAACAGGCGGCCCGCGGCCGCATCCGGCCCGTCAGCATTCATTTTATGGCCCGCGGCATGCGAGAGATGAATACACATTTTGAGCTCAAAGGTTGCACAAATATTACCCTATGTAGGCAGGCTATACCACGGATAGTCCGTGATTTATTCATAAAAAATAATCATCGTCATTGTGATGTGCGTGGAATGTTTAATGGGACTTATATGGGCTAAATAGAGGAATGAATAGAGTCTCCGCAACGGCGATTGAAGTGCGCGCGTGTCCGAGTGAAGACTGCGCGAGCCATGCAGCTGACAGCAGCGGCAACAAGCACCCAGCTTGATTTCAAAATCATTTTAGCGCTAGATCTATTATTTAAGAGCGAACTAAATTAATGCTCTGCTAGTTAACTGAAGATGTTTTATTTGTATTAGGTAGCTACATCCGTGCCTCAATGTTTCCAAAAGTGTGCCGGGTACAAAATGACTAATGACAAAATTGTTGAACGCGCGCATGACATCGACCACAACATCTGTCTATTTTTTCAATTAAATTCAAATTTATTTGTATAGCATTTTTTACAATACATATTGTTTCAAAGCAGCTTTACAGAAAGTGCATTTCAGAAATGTACATACAGTTAGTTATCCATGTATTCATTTAGGGGATAACATATTGCCAGCATTGAGTCGTCTCTTCACAGGCGTTTAGTCATCTCATCGCAGGTGTTGGGGCATCTGAAGTCTCCGTGAGAGGCTGGATACAAACTGGAGCTGACGAAAGCTATTTACGTCCAGACTATAATAGCAGAAAAACAGACGTGAAATAATTAGCATAGCAGCATAATTAATGCATTTGATCTGATTCAACAGAGGAACAAAAGGTAAGCATTATATGAATGCTTGGCCAAAGAGATTCGTCTTTAATAGTTTTAAACTGGGACAGCGAGTCTGAGCCTCGAACAAAATCAGGAAGCCTATTCCAGAGTTTAGGAGCTAAATGAGAACACCCTCCCTCCTTTGGTGGACTTAGATATCTAAGGAATGACCAGAAACCTCGAATTTAGTTAACTTAACACAATTGATTGTAGGGCGATAGAAGGTCCATTAAATACACAGGTGCTAGATCATATAGGGCTTTATAGGTCAATTGTAATACTTTGTAATTGATACGGAATTAAATAGGTAACCAGTCTAGAGATGATAAAATTGGTGTTATATGATATTATTTTCTTGACCTAGTAAGAACTAGCGGCTGCATTTTGCAATAACTGTTGCTTGTTTAATGTGGATGCAGGGCAAAGAGCTAATTAAGCATTACAGTAATCTAGTCTCATGGTCATGAATGCATGAACTAACTTTTCTGTATCAGAAACATACCTGTCAAGTTTTGGATTCGAAAATAAGGGAAATATTCCGGCACCCACCACGAGCAGTCCCAAGACTCCCACCACCCCAACCAAGCTCCAGTATCCCTTACATTTTATACCAGGTGTTATAGCATATTTTCTTTTCATTTAACATTGCTTGTCTTTACATTCACATTTTATTTTCATTCCACACATTCTTTTCATTTCATATTGCTTTTCTTTAACAGTTTTTCTTTTCATTTCACATAACTTTTCTTTTGTGAGTTATTGTACAAATTTGTTGCAGACTTTGCATTCTTTAAGACTGTTTTGGAAGGAGTGTATTTGTGGGCTGGGCCACAGTGGTTCATCATTTTACATGAGAGTAGAGCAAACATTTCTGTTGTCTAGCGTCATCCTATTCTCTGTAACAATCTTTCGTACCATGCTAAACACCTTTTCTCTTGCTAACATACATCATTCCTTCCTTCCCCCATGTGAGATGCAAAAGTCGCAGTTACAAAACGCGTGACTGTCCCCCTGTTCCTCTTTGTTTCCCCGCGTTGTCTCTCATCACCTGACTTATCACGAGGCTAGTGACAGAGCTCAGATCGGGAATGTTTTTTTATTTTTTTATTTTCTTTACTCCGCCCGGGGTATATTATTATATTTTAATACAGGTTAAAATATGGGAGATTGCGGGAAAATACTAATACGGTGAGGACGGCGGGAAAGAAGGGTAAATACGGGACTTTCCTGGCCAAAACGGGATACTTGACGGGTATGATCAGAAACAGATAGCATGTTATGTAGCTTAGCAATGTTTCTAATGTGGGAAAAGGCTGTTCTTGTAACATATGAAATATGATTTTCTAAAGACATGTTGTGGTCTAGTATAACAGCCAGCGCTTTTACGGTAGTGAGAACGGACAAAGTAACAGGACATCTTTATAAATTAAAGTTCAATTGTAAGAGGTTTTGTGGATAGTTTTTTGGACGAAAAGTAATACCTCCATTTTATTTGAATTTAATAGCAGGAAATTACACGTCATCCAGCATTTTATATCTTTAAGACACTGTCAATTTAGATGAGTTAGGAAGATCTGGTCGTGATGAAATATATAACTGAGTTTCATCAGCATAACAGTGGAAATTAATTCCATGTTTTCTTATAATATTACCAAGTGGCAGCTTATATATTGAGAATAGCAGAGGGCCTAACACCGATCCTTGCGGCACTTCAGTCTACTGACGTTATCTTCGGCCCTGAACACCACTGTAGTTTTGTAGTCGAATCAAGAGTATTTTATCATCTATAGTGTCCAATGCAGTGCTAAGATGGAGTTGAACTAGTATTGAGAGACAGCCTTGGTCAGAAGCTAAAAGTAAATCATTTGAAATTTGTACTATGATGTGGTCTGAATCCTGAAATTTTTTCATACATATAATTTTCTTGCAAGAAAGAGCACAGTTGTTGGTTTAGATGCAATACATTTATTTAATAAGCTTTTCCTGTCCTATAGTTATAAAGCTGTGTAGTTGTTCTTGAGGGGCAATAATTGAGGCTGAATCATAAGATACCATAAAAGATTGTACATTTACAATTGTGTTTCTGATGCTTTCTATTTTCTCAGTGAAGAAATTCATAAAATCATTACTATACTGTAACAGAATATTTTGCTCTGGTGATGTCTATTTATTTTGTTAGTCTAGCCACGGTGTTAAATAAAATGATTTGGATTGGATTATTTTGGTTATCTTCTATTAGTTTGTGGAGATGCTCAGCCCAGGCTGCTTTTAGGGTGCTTTTTTAGAATGTGACATACTGTCTTTCCACGCAATTCTAAAGACCTCTAAATTTAGTTTGTTTCCATTTTACGCTTTTCAGTTATGAGTTTCTCTCTTGATAACGTAACACTGTTGTACCATGGTGCTTTAGTTTTCTCACTGACCTTTTTTCAATCTAATTGTTGCAACAATTTCAAATGTAGAGAACATGATGCTCAAACTGCTGGTCATTTCCTCTTGTTCATCTGTTTGTTAGCATTCACTGAGCAGCTTATCAATCTATCTATAGTGGTTGGAAGGATTGTTCTGCCTTGTCATTAATGTGGCACAACATGACAAATTTCAGCAGTACGTAGTATGCAAGTTACCATGTAATGATCAGTGACATCACTTTGCGGTATTTCTTACCTGGTATGTGTTACTGTTTTGTTAATTTGCAATTTGCATTGCAAAAAAAATAAAATAAAATAAAATAAAAAAAATATGCTTTTATATGCTTTAGCTTACCTCAAGAGCATCCAAGATGTAGGTGTCTTGGTTTCCACAGTTTTTTTCCATTTTGATATTGTTAGGTCAAACCGTTCTTGTCTGTCAGTCATATAATAGAGATTTATGGGGTCCACCTGGGTTCACCTCAAAGAGCCTGCAAAGAGAAGTCCAAATTAAACATGAATTAATGATTCGTAAAAGTACACATTGATGACCTAAGACACGAAATGAGCGGTTTGTGTGAGAAAATGAACAGTATTTATATCGTGTTTACCTCTTGTAATCATAGCCACGTCCAAGTGATCTGAAGCCATGGGGGCTTTGTTCAACGCACGCCGAAAGCGCCGGAACTGAAGTTTGCAAACTTTTAGGAAATCAGCATAGGGCCCTGGAGGTCTATATAAAGTAGCCAAGGCTAGATATAATAGGGATTTCTTTCTTATATCTAAGAGCATAACATTTAGCACAAGTACTTCAAACTCATTCAACTTTTCACCATATCGTAGGGTTTACTGGGACCAAACACCATAATATAGGGTTTACCATGGACACACACACACATGCGGTTTAATGAAGTGTGTATCATGTTACAATGTCTTTTCTTCAGCTGACAGTCATTGTTTTTGCAGCTTAAAAAAAATGTTTTAACAGCATTCATTCAGTAGTTCTCAGCTGGCAGTATACTAAACAGCAGCTACATCTGCAACAGTGAAGAGAAGACTTGGGGATGTGGGCCTTTTAGGCAGAATTTCAAAGAAAATCTACATCTGACACTGGCAATAAGTAGAATGTAGAATGGGCAAAAGAACAAAGTTTGGACAGTGAACGATTTGGATGAGTATTACAGATTACAGATAAATCTTTGAGGTCTTGAGCTTTTCTGAGAACAGTTCGATTGGTCTGTGTGAAACATCCTACAAGTCAAATCACAACTATGTGAAGTGCAACAGAAAGTATGAGATGAAACCTGAACAGCTAAATAATCTGACTACTAGAATCATAAATTCTGCAATTAGAGCATTGATTTGAACTAGACATAATCTTTTATTACATTTGAATTGTTATTTGTACTACTTTAATGCATCTTTGGTGAATTCTCCAGAAAACTTCCACATACAGGCCTGAAACTCTTGTTTTCAATCTCAGCTGTGGTCTGTGGTGAATGCTGATCTACAGTTCAACAGGCAAGAGATTCAGAAAACAAGCAGATATTCAGAGGCTGGGAAAGAGAGCAAATTGTTCTGCCAGGTGTTCAGAAAGATAGTGCTCTATAAAAGAGTAGACGAGATTTTGTGATTTCTGGAGGCATGGGCAATAGAAAGTCTTCTCACATGTCAAGCGTACGCTTTCGTTTCTGCGGAAAGAGTGAAGCTGAACAATTCTCACATTTATGATCGCTACGAAAAAGAACAAAGACAGAGAGAGAGACTTTTGGACAGACACCCTGAAACCTCTTGAAATGCTGAAGTCAAACAACTCAACTTCATTCTGTCTTAAACAGTGAACATTAGCTTTGTAGCTACACTGTGATTTTTATCCCCATCTAGCGGTGAAAAGGTATATGACCATCCAGTGAATATTAGTTTCTGTTCCTCTCAATTCCGATTTTGTTGTAACTCCTACGGTGGCCAATGTAGTCCATGTAGTCATGTTTGGTGCCATTGTGAATTACTCAACAAACAGACATCTGTGACCGCATTACATTAAAATATACTGGGCAACTGCCTTTTGTGATTTTTTGTTGCTGGCTTGCTTGGCAACCTATTTAGAACTACATTGCTTGCCGGAGGAATACATGTGTTATAACGTTATATTTTTTGTTGGTGGTGTATATTTTGGTGGTGTGTGTTTACACGCCAATGTGATCCTTTGTGTTTGTCAGCGTCCGCATCACCTGGCATTTCCCTCTCCAAGATCAGAGCTGTGGATTGGAAGACCCTGGCTGGACGGAGTGAAGGCTTAATTGCACTGTGAGGTAGAGTGGTATTGCAGTGTTTTGAAGATTAAAGTGACGTGTGAAGGAATAAAGATTTAATGCTTGCACGAGAGTGGGGAAGATTAGTTAATACCTTCGCTTTCAAACCTTTGCTGGGGACTGTCTAGTCCTACAAGATGCCAGGAAATAGTATAATCAGTTGTGTGTGAACTTTGTGCAGGTGTCCCACTCACCATTGCTGCTGTGGAGAATGAAGAAGCCCAGTTTTCTGCTGTTCTGAGTGTTTTATTTCTGAAGCCGCTGCATTCTGACTCATCATTGATGTTGTCCTGGAGAACAGAGAAATCCAGTTATCTGCTGTTCTGAGTGTTTCTTGTCCGAAGCCGCTGTGTTCTGACTCATTATTGCTGTTGTCCTGGAGAACGAAGAAAATCCAGTTATCTGCTGTTCTGAGTTTTTCACATCTGAAGCCACTGCATTCTGACTTACCATTGCTCTTGTGGAGAACTAAGAAAATCCAGTTATCTGCTGTTCTGAGTGTTTCACATCTGAAGCCACCTGCATTCTGACTCACCATTGCTGTTGCCAAAAAAAAATCCAGCTATCTGCTATTCTGTCTAACCCTCGCTGTTCTGAGAAACCTCAGTCCTTAAGAGTCCATGTCTACCTGAGACTGTTTAGAATAAATTATATATTTAATAAAGCAAATCTGTTCTTTTATCTTGCTGTCCCGTCTCATGGTGTCCCCGCATCCCCGGCCTGTGACAGCTCTAATATTGATTTAAATGTTGCCCTTTATTTCTGTTCATCTCGGATGAAGTTGATAGTTTCCTTTGGGGGTTTGACCTCTGATGATGGCACTACTGATGTTCTCTGCAATGGTCTTCAACACTTGGTCATGTTGCCAGTGGTAACGCCTTTGAGCAGCAGCTGAGGATATGCTCCAGTGTCCCCTTCCTCAGGCAAAGGGAGCATGCTGATGTCAGCCAGGCTCTGTGGTGTCAGTTTGGACGGGCTAGGAAGGACATAATGAGATCGGTGGTAGACTAGGAACTTAATGCGGTATGGCTCTGACTGCCACAGGTCAGTGCACGGTATTTTTTTCTTCACAGCATGCTCCCATCTAGTCCAGGTACCTTGCTGTCTCATGCCCACTGCTCTGCTGGAAGACTTCTCCTCAACAACTCCTCTCGCCTATTTCCCCAAGCCTTGTAATAAGGGTGAGTTGCAAAGGTTCCCAACCCAGCACTTCATCTAGCCACTTCTCCTTCTAGGACTCCATGGCGTAGCTGCGACTCTGCCTGTTCTACTGCCACCTCTGCTCCCCACTTCCTCTCGGTCTTAACTGCTACCTCTGCCCCAGAGACTTTTGGATCACTTGACTCTCAGAGCTGGAACACTTACATACAGGACCTAGAACTCCTCCTCAATAGGTTTAATGAGGAGCTTCAGTTGCAGTAATTCTGTAGGGAGCAACACTGCTGAAGATCCTCTGCAAACCTAACTACTCTCCTCAAGTAGCTACTAATTCTCCTCTCCAGATCTGAAATGGTGGAGATCAGCCAATGGCCATAGGAACCTTGGTATAATTCCTAAGCTGGTAGATCCATGACTTGAGTTTTCGGAAAGCCGGACTTTATCGACTTCTTTCAGCCACCCCTCTTGCTCATTACAGGAGTTCTTATTGGATGCTGTATCCTTAAGGTTACTGTCAAAGATCTTTCCCAGACATTTCATAGACTTCTCTGAGAGGGTAGGGATTGGTATTCCTGGAGTGGAGAACCAAACGCATTCACTACTCTACCTTTCTACATCACAAAGCATCTTGATTTGGGTGGTGTGAACAACATTCTCAGTCATCCCATCAGCCTCTCTAGCCAAATTGGTGGCTGGAAGCTCCCAGACTTAGACATGGGTACTCTTCAGTCTGGTTCTGCAGATTTAATCAACACATTCATCACCAGAGCAAAACAGGATCACTGAGATAGCCTGTGATAGACTGTTATTGTTTGAACATTATACAGTATTTGATATGTGACAGAGATAATAGGGCAAAGGCTCTAAATAATAGTAATAAATATTCCTTTGTTGCCAGAGTGATATTTTTCTTATCATCATTTTGTCACCTCATATTGTGAAGGGCTCAGCCAGAATTTTTTAAACAAAGATATATTTACCTTTCCTTAGAAATAATGTATTTTTGTTCTCTGAATTACATAAAGTGAGGGCTAGAGAGAGCTAGAGATCAATATGCTGACAAAAGAGAATTTGACTGTCCCTTATACGTTCCTCTGTGGCTCCCACATCAAGTGCCAAAAATGGACAAGCTGTCAATAACAGCCAGGCTTTTGATTTTCAGGGCCCCCTTGGTCCATAAAAAGTGGCCTTTTATTGAACAGATCCTCACAATTACCTTTATATGAAGGACAATGACACGGTCATCTTTGCTAATTGCACCAGCTGTCTCTAGAGATGCTTGTTTCGGGATTTAGCACACAAAACACACACACACACACAAATGGAATTGTGGGTAATATATAAGGATGTTGTGAAGCTGTGAAAACCTATTACAGCAGAATAAGCTGCAAGAAGCTGTTCTCACTGAAGAGGGAATCTTTTAGGTCATATAATCCAAAAAATGGAGAGATTTTAAGAAAGTATCTCTTTTTTTAAAAAAAGATTTACTGTGTGAGTGGAATGCGGGGCTAAAAATGAACGAGTTATGATGTCATGATTTTTACAGGAAGCTGTGAAATTAATTGATGAGACATTTTTCACAGTGTGCATCTACCCAACACCGATTCATGGTGCTAAACTTCCCTGCAGCTCTGCTGCATCAGCACAAACATCAACAGTGGTCAGACACAGAAAGCTGCATAAATGCACATCACCAACAAACAATGACAGGCACATATTGAACATGCATATAAACATAAACCTTCAAACAAGCAATTAAGCTTCTCTGACATGCTCGAATGGACTATACAATGCAATTATGAAAAAAAGAGGTTAAATCAGATTTTGTGCCACAGTTTAGGTTCAGAGAACTCAAATGACTGTGTTTGTATTGAGCATATCACAGCTCATTGGAGTCAGAGAGGACTCCCCATTGTGACACTAATGGTGAAACGTGTAAGAGTCTCTGTGATGGTGAAATTCCATGGGGTTAAAAACTGAACCCACTGAGGACCAAGTGTGTGTGTCTTAAAGATTAATATTTAGCATACTGATACTCACTGTACCAGATCTAGATGCTGTGCTGACATGCCGAGCCTCGATCAGTATTGGCAGGCAGTGGTTTGGAGATTATTGCATGCAACTCAGATGTCAATCTCTGCCAAGCAGGTAGCGGAGATGCACACACACACACACACAGTGCAATAAAGCCACTACAGTTTTAATGTTACAAGATAATAATAACACAGCATACAACATTAAGTGCAGAAATTCAGATTTTACATAGTCAGCAATTTTCAGGAATTTAAAAACAGGTATAAAAAATATTTTTTAAGTATGATTTATCAACAAACAGTGAATAAATAGTAAAAGGTCATCTCATATCTAATCATATTTAATGTAATATACTTTAATTTTAATATGTGTGTGTGTAGTTTATATATGTCTTTGAAATATGTCTATTATGCTCACCAAGACTACATTTTATTTGAGCTAAAATATAAATATATATAGTAAAAACCAGGTTACTGCCCCCACATCAGTGATAAATAAACCGGGCTTCAGTCGTATTGTGCAGATAATTGGTCCGTTTGCCCAAATCTTCTCACAATTAAAAAAAATAAAAAAATAAAAAAATAATAAAAAAACGCGCTGGTGAACATGTGCCCAATAGGGTGATTTCTCAAGTAACAAGTACTTCCACAAGTCTACAAGTAACAAGTCTTCCAATGTTTCTCTAAGGAGTTCCAGTCCCCATGCAAATGATACTCAACTACCATTGGCTCATCTGCGTTCGAGGGATGAGGCTTACCAATAGGTAAATTGTTGACATTGTCAGACATGAACAGAAACAAATAATTGCACCACAGTAATTAAATTATTTAAATTATTTCTGAATTGGAAACAAATAGAGAAGGTTAGAGCATTTGGTGTAGTCATTGGTTCTGCTCTAACGTCTAATGACTGTAGAGAAAATGTTGGAAAAGTGGCAGATACACACTTGCAGTACAATTGTGCTTATGCTGCTACTTAATCAAGGGACTGCAGCAGGTAGAAAATGATGGTGAGGTAGAGATTCATGGGAGGTAAAATGGGAAAAAAGGAAGATGAAGAGCTTGTTTGAGAGAAAACTTCAGTAAGCTGACTCTGCAGAGAGACTTGTGCTTGCAATCACAGGAAATAAGACGTGCACTGAGCTAGCTGATGGGGGCCATAACTGGTGAAAAATAAGAGGGTAGGTAATGATGGGGCAAGACAGGCAGAAGTGATGCTATAAGTAACTGAGTGCTGAGCATATGGGGAAAATAAATGTGACAGTGAAAATGAAATGAAAAAGCAATGGTAGATAACTAGAAGGAAAGCTCAGGCCACACTTAAATGACCGGCCATCCCATATACAGCATAAAACATCAGTGACAATGCCAAAAGAAAGGGAAAGGAAATGACCGTGCCATGCCAACTCAACAGGACTCTAACAGGATAGAAAATGAAATCTTACTGCTGTAACAAACCAGCAGTAGAAACAATAACTGATAATATTATTGAGATTTATTGAGATATAATAGTTCGAGTGAAACAAGTTGTGCACATTTGCTGGTGTACAGTACTTGTAACGGTATAAACCAAATTATTTGATTTGGTCAAAAATTAATTTGGATGGGCACACAGGCGTGGATCCCAAATTAAAAGTTTCTGATTGAATAGATGAGAGATTTTACAGATTTAGATTTAGGGGCTGTATACACTCACCTAAAGAATTATTGAACACCTGTTCAATTTCTCATTAATGCAGTTATCTAATCACATGGCATGGTCCTGGTCAACACAATCTCCTGAACTCCAAACTGAATGTCAGAATGGGAAAGACAGGTGATTTAAGCAATTTTGAGCGTGGCATGGTTGTTGATGACAACCAGAATTTGGTGCAACAGCATTTCACAATCTGCTCAGTTACTGGGATTTTCATGAACAACCATTTCTAGGGTTTACAAAGAATGGCATGAAAAGGGAAAAACAAATCCAGTATGCGGCAGTCCTGTGGGCTAAAATGCCTTGTTGATACTAGAGGTCAGAGGAGAATGTGTAGACTGATTCAAGCTGATAGAGGAGCAACTTTGAATGAAATAATCACTCGTTACAACCGAGGCATGCAGCAAAGCATTTGTGAAGCCACAACACGCACAACCTTGAGGCGGACAGGCTACAACAGCAGAAGACCCCACCAGGTACCACTCATCTCCACTGCAAATAGGAAAAATAGGCGACAATTTACAAGAGCTCACCAAAATTGGACAGTTGAAGACTGGAAAAATGTTGCCTGGTCAGATGAGTCTCGATTTCTGTTGAGACATTTCAGATGGTAGAGTAAGTATTTGGCGTAAACAGAATGAGAACATGGATCCATCATGCCTTGTTACCACTGTGCAGGCTGCTGGTGGTGTAATGGCATGGGGTATGTTTTCTTGGCATACTTTTAGGACCCTTAGGTAGCCTTAGGCCCTGTCAATTGGGCATCGTTTAAATGCCACGGCCTACCTGAGCATTGTTTCTGACCATGTTCATCCCTCTATCACATTTGTTCCCAAGTTATTAACTAGTCCCTACTGTTATACCTGTTTAATTTACGCTAAATTGCATGCATGTTACCAATTCTGGCATGGTTTATTATCATATTTACTTAACAATTCATGAATATGCTAGATTATTATATTGCTGAAGTTTGCATACATTGCAATCACAATTCTACAGATACATACAGTACATCTCTGCATATATATATATATATATATATATATATATATATATACACACACACACACACACACACACATTCACTTAAAGGATTATTTGGAACACCATACTAATACTATGTTTGACCCCCTTTCACCGTCAGAACTGCCTTAATTCTATGTGGCATTGATTCAACAAGGTGCTGAAAGCATTCTTTAGAAATGTTGGCCTATAATTAAGCTTCCAAGTAGCCAGAAGTCATTAATTTTCAATGGAATCTGGCTTTTCTCAGCTGCAAGGAGTGTCAAATCCATCGGCGTTGCATTTTGGGTGAAATTTTGGGTGTCAATCAGAAAGTTGAAAGAAGCAGAAATTCCAGAGAAACATACAATGCACAGTAAACTTTCGTTCCAACTAAAACATTAGTTCTGAGAAGAGAAGCTAATAATTATCGTTGCTGGGTTTCCTATTTTGTTATGACATGACATTGTTTGCTTATAAGGGACGCATTAGTGCAACTTTTATTTGAAATATTTACGAATGTTCGTTTTAAAGCGGGAATGCAATTCATTTGCTCGGTGACACAGATTTGACCAATTGCATTTATAGCCTAATGCAATACTAATAACTAACTATTCTTTAAATCTCCTTTATTTTAGGAGAGTGCTGAAAACGATAATTATTACATAGAAGGAAAGATGGAAATAAGAATAAAAAATGACTAATACAATGTTGGTAGTATGATAGTAGTAAGGAGTGGTTTATAGTTTATAGTACAGACAGGGAAAGAATTGCTGCAGTTCTGATTTTGTACCGTATTGATGGAAAGTGCCCGGAGTATGAGAAATGCATTGTATGCCAGGACTTGGGCTCCCAGCAGTAAAGCACAGTGATATATCTTATCTCTACCATCATTCCTTAGTGCTCATATTGTAAAAACAGAATCAATTCGAGCACAGAAGTCTTGCCCTCATCCATAACTTAACCTCCCTCCCTGTCTCACAGAAACAGGCTTACAAAAAATGATTTAAACTTTCCTCAGACTGCTTAAAAAGTGCTCTTATGTTTGTGAATCCATAAATATAAATGGACATGGATTCTCATGTGCAAGATAGTGGAAGAAACCTTGCTGTTGTGCGCTGGTTGTCGCTCAAGTGTGTAATATCTTAAGTGAATGAGTGCCAGGGGAAATATAGACTTCTATGGAGAGTGAGAGCTGCTCAGGAGAACAAGTCAACACATTAGCCTTAATATTGATTACGGGACAAGGGCAAGATGACAATTTTACACAGAGTAGGCCAACCGAGAGGTAATGAGGGAATTGAACTGCTAAATAAGGCTAGTAGAGACACTCCGTTGAAGAGAGCTTGTTTTGACGCATTTTAAAATAAATGTACTGGTGAAGCTGTCAAAGTTCTGTCATACTGTAGTTTTACAGTTTTATCTTCCACAAGTTCCACAAAAACATCCTTTTAGTTTTTGCTCCAAAGTGCACTTTTCTTTTATTCAATGTTTGTTTCATGAGAAATGTTCAAATAACAAAAAATGCACCAACCAACTTTCAATTTCAAACACACACTTTCTTCTTCTTTTTTTTCTTTATCTTTCATGATGGATTGTGTTGTATGCTGCTTTGTGGACACTCAGCCCATATGGAATTTTAAAATCTATATGCACAGTACTGAATAATTAATCAAGATTCTAACGTGACTGATATACAGTAGGAAATATCTACTGCTTTGCATAAAATATAAATACTTAATCTTGAAAGACACAATAATTGATTGAAGATCCTTTGTTCATTGTGCATCATTATTTCAATATAGTCACCCCATAAACATAGCTAAAATGTACCACCCCTAGAAAGCAAATGAACACAAGTAAGCATTCTTTATGAAACTACATTTCAATGAGCATAAAATTAATGATGATTTAGATTGCGTGATGTAGAAATGTTCCCACAAAGTCCCCACAATTAAGGACATTTGGTCATGCATGAAACCGCCTACACTGCTGAGACTGCTGTCTGGAAAAGGTTTAATAAATATACCAAATCATGAAAAAAAAAACAAAAAAAACAAAGCGTGAGCTTAAAATTATAAGGTTCTATCTCCGTTTAGGGTAGTTCTGAGATATTGAGCATCAAAGTTTTTACATCCCACCTGGCAAAACTATTATGTAGTATAATCTTCTATTATAGCTTTATCTATTAATCTTTTTTTACAAAAATAACACCACACAGGCATTAATAAACACCTAATGGATCAGATTATGTCAAAAACTCAATTTCGACCAAAAGTGGAGATAGAACCTTATAATTCTAAGCTCACGAAAGGGTAACATTTATGGGAAAGTAGTAATACAATTGCTTTGGATAAATGATAAATGACAGCATGCTATTCACCATCTTACTAAATAGAACCATAAAACATTGTTTTTTAATGCACAGAAAAGCAAACTTAAAATGTGACAATGTTTAAAATTCATCTGAATTGTCAGATGAAAAGACTACTTAATGCAAAAACATACATACCACCCGCCCCCACCCCCCCTCCCTGATCTCTCACTGGTAGGGTAATGTGTAATTCCTGTAGAGTAGAGACTTCAGACCAGTAAGGGCCACTTTTGTCTTCTCTACAAACTCAAAAGTCCTCTAATGAGATGAAGTCAGAGAAAGATAACAAAACTGAGAGTGGAATAAAGAGAGACATGCACTCTGAATGTCAACCTATAGTAAGTATCAAACTCGATCACTTGCTGAGGTAATCGTTCTCCTCTAGATACCAGTCCATTAACTTGTTTGTTCGCTCAGTCAGTCATTCTAGTGTTCATTTTCTAACCCCAAATAACAAGCCACAACTTTCCCAGTTAATAGACTATGCCAAGGGGGAAGATTTTCAGCACATACATTTTGGTTTGTTGCTCCAACAAAGCAAGTTTATGACTTCAAAAGACTTAAGCCCGGAACTCACCAAGCTGACGGTTGGCCGTCGGGCAGTTTTTGTGCGTCGGCCGACTAAGTTTCCTTGGTGTGTTCCGCACGGTTCCGTGCCGTCGGCTGAATAGTTCTCGTCGGCTTTGTTTTGCCCGATTCTACATGTTGAATCGGCGTCGGGCTGTCGCGGAAAGAGGGAACTCTGATTGGCTGTTCAGCTTAGTGAAAGAGTCAGTGCACGAGAATAAAAGCAAAGCAGCAAGCAAAGAAGTCGAAACGGTAAAGATAGAAGGCTGTTACATCATCTCACCTGAGTGTTTCTTGGCGAATATTTCAATATTAACATGAGCAGAGTCGGAGTGGAATAGAGAAAGCGTTTAGCAGGATTGATATTCAAAACAGTAAGCACGCGCTGGTTTATTCACGGTATGTGTATCTGCAGCCGGCAGTGTCGGTTTTCCTTTTTGAATGACACATATAGACTAATATATCTGCAGAAATAGACAGTTGTGTCATTTACACGCAGGCGCAGAACGCATATTATAGCTGACAGTTGCCTGTAGTTCTCTCGGTGTGTTCAAGTGCAGCTTTTTACCCTGGCGAGAGCGGACGAGAGGTGACAACACAGTCGGCTTTCATCAGCGCTAGATCATCGGCGTTGGCTTGGTGTGTTCCGGGCTTTAAGGCTTGCCATTGAGATGACTGGAAAAAAGTGTCCCATCAACCTGTATCACCCCCATATAGAAATATTAAGTCTTGTTATCGGTATAAGCTATTAAAGATTGTTCTCATTAACTGAAATAAAACTGAAACAAAATAAAACATACATATTAGATGAACAACTGTTTAATATGGTGTTGGTTTAATATTTAAAGTATTAAATAAAAATTGTGCTTAATAGAAATATTAAAGTCCCATGTTGTCATAATTGTATCCCTTAAAACTCATCTTTGATAATTAAAATATGTAAAAAAAATTAAAACGTGTTTAAAGTTAATAAAAATATAGACAAATTACCATTCAGAAATGTTTTGTAAGAGCCATGTGTGGTGAGGTTCTGCTTGCCTCTCTTCATCACAGCTTTCTGGGTCTGATTCTGGCTCATACTGATACTGCAGTAACGATACCATTATTTACATTGAACCGGAACACATGCACGTTTCGCCCATAAAGATAATGGGTGTTAAGTATCCGGATAACGTGAGCTAACAGTTTAGCCAATCACAACACACCGGCCCAAACTAACCAATCTGAGCCCACTGCCTGTTTCTGAGGGAGTGTTTTCATAGACTCAGGAAGTCAACCAGTCGTTCAAAGGACAGAGGAGAAAGCGGCTGACAATAAGGGTGAAATTTATGAAAAATAAGACTATTTAAAAACGAAAAACCACGAACACATGTTATATTGCACCCCATAAACACAATCAAGCAAAGAAAAAAAGCAGTAAACCACCCGTTTAAAATAAAACAATATATTACGAAATCTGAAATAAAAATAAAAGCCACTAAAAACACTAAATACTATAATAGCATAAATAAATAATGTAAAAATAACATTGGCAATGCAGTTCAAGTGTCATATTGTTGTCCCTTTGCTTTGACTGTATGGAAAAAGTGTCAAGCGTTTGTGAGAACTGTATGCCCAACACTCAGAGTGGAAAGGTTTGTACAAACTCATTCTAACCCATGAGTCATGATGTGAGAATAAGAATTTATGTCAGGACTATGGTTACATAACTTCCCCACCAAGGTGTATACTTAGAGGAGCTTTAGGACATTTTCGGCCTCCCAAGCAGCAAAAAAGAGGCCAGCACAACTTATGTGGCAGGGTATTCTGCTCCAGCTTGGTGTCATAGCTATGCTTTTTTTTAAAAAGAGTAATTTGCAGGATGTGCCACCAAAGTAATTCTCATCTCCCATCATATATCACTCCAGTCAGCCTGCAGCAGACCGTATGGCCCTGCACTGCATCAGCTAAGAGGCAAGCAGCTTCTTACACTTACCCATAACAATTCAATTCTTGGCCTGTTCTAATACAAAGATATAAGGACAGGATGATAGTCATTTTCAAGAGTTCTCGTATTAGAAAGAGTGCTACAAAAGAGTCCAACTACCAAACATTAATCAGAAGCTTAGAGTCACTCTGCAGCTAAAACAATACATTTGGTATCAGAGGAAGAGGCAACATTATCAAGTTTATTATCAAGCACTATCATAGTTTGAGTTTATGGATGCAACTGAAATGAAATAAATATATGTGCAATGGAAATCCAATAAATTATACACATTCACAGTCATCTCCACACAGCCTAATAAACTTGACAGCTTCAAATAGACAGGAAATTGGTGAATGTAGGTGTATGTGTGTACATTGGCTTGGTAGTCAGCACTGCATTTATTATACTGGAGGAGGAGAAGGAGGAACAGAGAAGGAGAAAAACATCAGAAAATGAAATTGCTTAAGGCAAGTATAAACAGCATCTTTCACAATTTTAGATGAGGGCTCTGTGCTGGACGGGACCAACGGTGAAGGCTATGGCGCCACAGACATGAGCACTTGCAGCTAATGAAAGATGTTTTCACTTGAAGAGGAAGGTGTGAAATATTCTGTTTCTGGGGACTTATTTGCTCATAGCATATCATAATAAAAAGAAAACAGCAATTAAAAAAATACAAAAAAGAAGAGAAAAAAGCCATTTCTCTTCATATTATCTGTCCTGACTGCAACAGGATATATAATTATGACCAAGGTGTTGCAACTACTAAATTTGTTTTTTATTGTTCTTTGCATCTAAAATGAGGCAGTGTGATACATATATTCTATTAAAATGCACTAACCTGCACATATGCAATTACTTTGCAATGTTTTAAGTGCAAAGTCTTCTAGTCCAAAAGAAAGAGCAACCACTAAACAGCTACACATTATTTCACATTAAACCAGAATAGCAGCTTAATACAAAACTCAGGGTCCCCAAACTCTTTCAGTCATTAGAGATTTTTCAAAATTATTTTATAGACTGCACACATTCAATACATTTTATATGATATATTTAACACAATATTGTGTCATGTAAAATTGTATTTGCACTGTGTTTTATATTATTATTACTAAATACGTTTTTACAGGCTAAAATAACTAAAAACAAAAAGCTATACCAAGACAGTGGTAACCCTACATCTCCCAAAAATCTAAAACAAAACTATCTTTGTTTGGTTAGTGAATTCATTACATGCATCTTAAAAAAAATGAAAAAAAAAAAAAGTAAGAAAGAAAGAGAAAATGTTTGTGAAGGTTGGGCAAAGGAACATAATTGTTAAATGATTCTCTCTGATACAGACCGGGGCTGAAAGTGGTTGATTTAAAACTGTTGCAATACTATATCAAATGGCCTGATTGATCAAGAGAAAGAGAGAGAGACATGATCAATGGAGGAGTCAAAAAAGACACTCACATAATCCATCTATCTTGACTTACACTGTATCCAAGCAACAGAGCATCAGTCTTAAAGAAGGGGAACTCGTTTTGGTAGGATGACGTGATAAGAAAGTGTATGTGGAGAAGATCATGCAATTAGATCTGACCTTTTTCACGTGTATTACACGTGTAACCTGCCAATATGACTGATTTTGTTGTGCAAACCCTGGAGGAAGCACAAAAGGAACATGAGACCGCTGTTGTTTACAGGTAAACACATCAATAGACATCAATAAACACCCATCTGTGAAACTGTTAGAAAGTAATCAAGGGTGGAAAGAATAAACAAATTGCAACTAAGATCTTCACAAGCGGTTACTATACGCGCATAATATTGTACAGTGCATGCAATTGACAAAGAGTGTTTTGCAATGTGGGACCAGCCAGTTTCTAAACGCCACACTTATATTGGAAAAGTCTCAAATGCGAGAAATGAACATGTGGTTCCCTGACCACGTCTCACTGTTAATGAGATGGTCTGATGTTAGCCAGGCTACCACTATAAGGAGATTTCACAAGAATCACAACTATGACAGATCAAATTCTCATCTCAATAAACTATAGTAATTTGTGCACAAACAAATCTGTTCCAGTTAAATATTTTATGTAAAATAATAATTTACTTAAAATTCTCTCCAAAAGATGTCTGCAAATGCTCACATATTTTCTTTTCATGGATTCAATTCAATCAGTCAAAACAGAAGGTCCTACTGCTATAACATACGTTTACATACGTAAACTTGGTCTTAGAAGAGGGAAGAGAATACTGCGTAAGTTTCTTACGCTACAAGTAAAGTCATCTTTTCTCGAGATATTGAAGCCAAAAATTATCCTTAATTTTTCATATATTGTCAACACAGTGCAGCAGCCAGCAGACCTAGAGCAGATCTTGCGTGCCAAATGGCTACCCATTGGCTGTCAAAATTAACAACCCCTATTCTCTTAAGGGGCAAGAGCCCCATCCATGCACTTCATAAATGTACAGGGTGCCAAGGACTATCGGGAACTGAAAGTATGCATCTTTCAGATCGAAATAAACCAGTCTCTCTGGAGAACTTGTGCAATAATTTGTCTGGTCGTGAGCATTTTGAATGGCCGCCTCATGAGAGCTTTGTTCAAATATCTCAGATCTAAGATATGACTTAGCGGCGGTAAAAGCCTGACTTGCTCATAGAAGACATCTGCCGATCGCCTGAGCCACAGATTTAGTAGCACGAAGGGAGAGGTCCATCACACTTCTTAAATCCGTGATGGCGACTGGGTCATTGCTTTTCTCTACCCATTTGCAGAGGAGATCAGCTTGGAGGATCTGCAGCACAGCCATCGAGTGCAGGGCAGAAGCAGCTTGTGCTGTGGCAGAGAAAGCCTGACCGACAAGGGCTGAGGTGGTCTTGCAGGTTTTGGACGGGAGGGCAGAATTTGAGCGGCATCTCGTGGAGGGAGGGCAAAGGTGCACTGTGACTACTCCTCCAATGGGTGGATTGTGTTGTATACCTTCCCGGTGGCAGCGTCCACATGGGAGAGCGCCAAGGAGACATGTGAGTGGAGCCTCACAGAGAATGGTGCGTTTCACAATTTCGAGAGCTCAGCATGAAGTTCTGGCAGAAACGGCGAAGATCTGTAAACGTGCGGTGGGCGGCAGCTGTGGAGGAAACAGCTGTTAAGCCTATTGGGCGCAGGCTGCTTAGGTGGTGACCAATCCAGGCCGAGTTTGTCGACGGCCTTCAAGAGTCCTGCTGGATTCCCGGATCGAGGAAGAGGCGATGAGAGCTTGACCACTCCTCTCTATCCAATGCCAGGATGGAACAGCTGTCACCCAGGTCGATTCCTTCAGATTCTTCCCATGAGGCGGCGGCAGTGTGGGCCGAAGCCAGCAGCTGCGTGTCCGGGAGGGCCGGAGAAGGAGAGAGGGAGGTTGGTGGGATGAAATGTGGCAAGCCCTTCACTGTGACCTCAGGCTCTGGTATTCTCTGCAAACAAAGGGCGGAGTGCTTTTTGTGCAGTCCGAAGGGCGGAGTGACAGCAGCCGTGGTAAAGGCTTCAAGTCAAGCCCGCAGGTTCAACAACAGAAGCGCTTCACAGTACACGCAGCCTCCCGAATCCAGGGCGAGGGCTGGGTGGTCTGGGCCCAGACATAGAGCGCAAATCACTTGGCGGTCTCCGGCACTGAGCAAGGCTCGGCACAAGCCACAGGAAAGGCCAGGCATTTTGAGAAAAACGCTCGCACTCTTTCAAAGAAGGGAGAGTGTCGCAGCAGTGACCACTAACAAGGCAAATAGCAGTAAAAAAGTATACTCGACGCCAGAGGGCGTAACAGGCAGGGAAGGCTGGAACTGTGGTGAAGTCGACCAGCTTATTCAGGTGCTAGACCTCTGCGTGCTGGTTGCTACTTTCAACGGTGGATGGCTTCTCTCAGAGTCCAGCGATGTGCAGAGCTCGCTGAAGATAATGAAAATCTGTGATGCCCCCAAGCCCGTCTTTTATATGCTAAGCAAACCCCTTTCTGGCGGGTAGAGGGCTCAACGTCACAAGCGAGGCTCAATGGTAGGCTGCAGCAGTTGCAGCAGGGCAGCCAATGGGCGCGCAATATAGCCTGCTGTCAAAATTATTTTTAAAATAATTTAAAAACGTAAAGTTGCTTTACTGTAAAGAAGTAATCTCAATACTTTTATAGTACTTAGTCCAAAAGAAATTCATTAAACATAAATGCTGAAGTGATTTTAAATACATATAAAATACTTCTGATGTGCTAAAATCTGCATGTGGTGTTGGCAAGCAATTGCTATAGGCGAAGACGGTTGCCTAACACTCTAGTGTCGCCCTTTACTACAGATTTAGAAAGGCAAGCAAAACAAAAACATGTTTATTAAACATGATCTTCCTAAGGCGCCCCCTCAGCCCCACTTTTAATTACTTCTCATCCCGATTTTAAGAATGCATTGATGATTATTGTCGATCGTTTCTAAACGGGGGGTGGGGAAATTGTGTTACTTAAGGCAAGTGCTCAGCTGCTGGCGCGTCGATCGAACATGAGGCGGTCTAAACCCTCTGGTTCACAGGGACGAAAATGGAGAAAGCAACAAGATATAAAAGAAAGCCCAGTATAGAGGTAAGTCTTCTCATCTCAGCCATTAGGTGTCAAACGAAATAAATGTAGGCCTACTTAGTATTGTGCACAGGCTATAGGCCTACTGGCAATTGGCACTAACGGGAGATTCCCGGTGACCGATGTGCTTTTTGGGCCGATACATCTCATATTTTTAATTTATTTGTTTTCTTAACGGCCCATAAATCTCATACATTGGCAGCCCATTCGTTTTGTTTTGCTTAATTGGCGGCGCTGGGTTACTTCAAAGTAGAGCTTACTTTGAAGTATATAAATTTGTACAAAACTAGTGCATTTGTGCATTTGTTTGTTTTACAATATAGCCTATGGCTATTATTACTTTATTGGGATTAATATTATAACTATTATTATGTAGAAGTGTAATTTAGACAGACACTGTAACTAAAAGAGGCTTGAATATTTCTTTGTTCAATTTTCACACTGATTATGGATAGAAGCTGTCAATTTTGGATTGGCGCAAAAATCTATTTCGCCTATGGCAACCAAAGGGCTAGAGCCGGCCCGGGGTGTTGGGCTGTTGTGTGTCTCTCTATGTGGTTCTGGGCTACTGCAGCCTGCCGGGATTAAAATGAACCAAAGAAGGGGACGCTTTCAGCATGAGGCAGCAGAGGAAGCAACAGCTAAGACACACACAGAGAGAAAGACAAGAAATGATGCATGGGAAAAAGACGATGGGGCTTAAACATCTTCCCTTCTCCGGTCCAAAAGGAAGCTGGCACTTAACCCCAGCAGCAGTCCGTGGACAGGACAAGGGCTTTCCTCACACATAATGAGCCTAAGCCTGTTTTAAAAGGGGATGGAGAGATTATGCCAGGCCCTAGCAGAGAAAGGCGATCTGAGACTATACTTGTGTGCCTGTGTGAGAGGATAAGAGGGATCAAAGGCCCTGGGCAGGCCCCTCTCAGGACCCAGGCCACCCCTCAGACCCCTGTAATGAACACTCATCAGAAAACTAATCTCCACTGCCACCACAGGCTCCTTAATTAGATTAGCACTGCATCAAAAAGGCTAAATACTGTACACTGGTCATTTAGAGGATTCCAAATATGTTGATTCATATCTCTGAGTCTCCAGTTAGCCACTGTTTTTAGTTGATGACATCATGAAATCAAAATTATTGTGTCTTTTATGGAATATTGCAGTGTTAATTATAAATGATTTATATGTGCACATTTTTTTTAATTCATAATTCATGTGCTATCAAATCCATCTTGCAGCGACATCTCTTCTTTTCTCTGATGACATTGTAACTGGCTAGCCTGACTACGATCAGACTTCCTACTTCCGCTAATTTCATTTCACTCCTGTAGTTAGTCTGAGATAGCGGCCTATCTTTCAGTTTTCCACCGGCCTGAAAACAGCCGGCCAATCAACAAACAGAGGGCGGGCTGAGAGCCGTGACGTAGGCGCTAAGCGCCGAGTTTTACATTGTAGGTTAGAGAAATCGAAAACCGAAACGACCGCAGAAATGGGAAACAAGACACGGGATGCAATTTGCTCTGTTATGGAGAACATTCCGGAGTTTTTCAAATTGAAGCAAAACAAAGTCGTTTACAGCCATGTTCACTCCGGTATTTCGCTCACATCATCAAGTGTTTACAGACAGGACCGGCGCGTGCACTTCTGCCGCTCTAGGCTAAAAACAATTTTGCTGCCTCTCTATTTGCAACGTTTACCAGCAAAAACCAGCATGCTTGGCCATTATGTAGCTTGCACAACGCGATTCTCTCATCAACACAGATCCAGCCGTTTTTATTTTTGCACATCATTATAACAAGGAGAAATATTAAAACTTCAAGCTTTGACATTTAGGCTACCCATTTTTTTCAGGTTAATTGTAGTAATGATGGATCAGACCTGTTTGGCCATAACTATATGCATAACTATAAGGACATAACTTACCCCCATTCAACGTCAGTTCTCTGTCTTTTACGGCCATGACAAGAACGTCGGTCTACTCGGCTGTGAACGCTCCTGGTGCGCTTTTATTATCATATTATTATCATAATAATAATAACAACAATCCACCATATTTCGTTTCGACATCCTGCTGCATTAGTCCCAGATATGGGATTCATGAACAATCTGTTCATTGCGTATGTCACGTCACATGACAAATGAACGTAAGACTCGGAAGGTAAAGTGATTATTTAAGTAGCAGAGTCTGGTATTACCAGGCTAGTTACTGGCGCCAGGACAGGACAACCTGTTATGTGATCACAGAAATAGCAAACCACAACAATCCACAACAATCAATTCATTATAGCAAATGTCAAGAAAAAAAGTTATTATAAAAGAATGCATGTTTTCTCATTAATGTTTTTTAAAAATTGTATATGGTCACTAAAGACCCTATGTGTGTAACAGTGTAAATATTTATTTTTCTGCACAACAATATTTGCATCTTTGATGACTGAACAAGTGCAATTCACTTTTATTCCACAAGGTCGCAATGTCTGATACACAAAGATAAAGTGACGTTTCACTCATAGTTACCGGAGGCAGAAAACAAAAGCAAAACTTGAAACGGCTCAGCGATTTACTGCAGAGTAGGTAGATAAACTCATTCAAATATTATTGTCACTGTCACTTGATGGTGGATCTGTTGAAGAAGCTGTCAGCGATCAAATATTGATTTTGAAGGTGATAGTTGAGAACCTGTTTGAGATCACAAATAAAACATCTACTCAATCTGAACCCTTCCAAGCAACAAAATGTGCTTTATTTTATTCTTCTGTTATAGTTACTCTAATATCAGGAGAGTTTTACATTATCACGACAGGAAGAGATCCATCTGTGTTGGATATAGATCAGGGTTGCTAAAGACCCAAATGTGTAATAATGATTGGCGAAACCTTCACGAATGTTAGGGTTAAGACTTAAAGGGAACAAAATGGTTTTTAAAAGTCTGTTTTTAAATAAATATTCTCTGTAAGGTCCGTGTACTTTTTCGTTCATTCATTATTCTATTTCGGAATGAAAGATGAAATTTAAAAAAGGGTGCAACTTGGTTTTTTGTTTAAAAGAAAAAATCAGAAATGGCTGTATTTTGTTTTCCAAATGTATTGTTGTCATCAAAAAGGGTGCAACTTGGTTTTTTGTTTAAAAGAAAAAATCAGAAATGGCTGTATTTTGTTTTCCAAATGTATTGTTGTCATTAAATAATACTATTAGAAAATTGGACGACATTTCCCAACATCGTTTTTTAATCTGTAATATTTATTTGTACGTATATTGTATTTTAAATGACTCAGTGCCGTGTTTTGTCTAAAAAGTAGATGGTCCGCCGAAAATTCAATGGCCGGCGCGGGAGCGCGCGGCAGTGTGTACAGGTGTAGGCCTATCGCCCATTCTCTCTTTACGAATGCAGTTGCTTTTATGTGGATCAAAGCAGACATAACGTGCAAATAAACATCACTCACCCAGTAAATTTTTACCTATTAAATACATGTAGGCCTAAAGGGCCAATTCAACCATTATTACAACCAACATTTAACTGAAGCCTCTACTTATTGATTGAAAGGTTATTTCTGCCCTGAAATGTGTTGCTTATATTCATGAGGGTTAAATCTGACTGATTATTTCTCACCCAGTACTTTAGACCTATTAAAATACCTGTAAAGGGCCAATACAATTATAATGCAGTATTTTTCCTGCAAAAAAAGTGATTGAAGCCTCTGCAGAAAAGGCAAGGATTCCTGTTGGTTTGCATCAAGTGAATATTTTATTATGTGCTATAGCCATTTGATAAAGTGGGATAGATAGATAAATTTTTATAATTGGGGAAATCTGTTACGGGCGTGAGTGCTTGAAGCGGCACCAGACCTGAGAAATATATCTAAAATGTTAACTTCTAAAAAGAACATTTCAAAACGAAAGAAAACAGACTGCTCTCTGTTTATGTAATCCATATGAAATGTGCATTTCTCTGGCTCCGTTCATACTGCGAAGATCACCATCAGCATTGTCGACAACACTGACACATAAAAACAATTCAAATGTCTCCTTGTTATATTCATATTCATAATCATTAGTTCGGCAACGAGCACTTTGATCACTTGATTTGAAAAATGTCAGCGCCTATGGACAATTGTACAAACAAACAAATTGAATGGTCTGAAAGTTAACTGGATATGTTTTATTAATTTGTATTGGTACATCCTTGTCGCGAAGATGTTTTAAAAGTGGATATTGAAATATGGCAAAAACATGCATGTGTTGACATGCATTAATACGGCCTGCTTTATCAGCGCCCCCGCTGGCGCTTGACCATTTGAAATACAATAACGTACAAATAAATATTACAGATTAAAAAACGATTGAAATGTGGTCCATTTTTTAATAGGCTACCATTATTTGATAACAACAATACATTTGGAAAGCGAAATACAGCCATTTCTGATTTTTTCTTTTAAACAAAAAACCAAGTTGCACCCTTTTTTAAATTTCATCTTTCATTCGAAATAGAATAATGAATGAACGAAGCACTGACCCTGTACATTGTGGCAATATCATTGAAACAAAGGGCTTTAAACGATTCCAGATGATGAATAAGGGTCTTTTCAAGCTGAAACAATTGCACATTTAATAAATAGAATAACCAAGTTTAAAGTATTATAAGCTTAAATGGTCGCCTTGCTCTGTACAGCGTCTTTAAGAAGATAAGCATTTCCTGATTTAGAAGGGGGCAATTGACCCACACAGTCTACAATCAGATGCTGAAATTGTTAATCAATCGCTGGATATTGGAAATAGCTGTGCAGGTTTAAACCTGGTGTTTGGCTTTGAGCTGGCATGATGAGACCAACAATGTCTCCATGTACAATACGTAACACAGTATCTTGAAGAGACATTGGCACAACCACCTGAATACAGGCCTCACCCGAAGGTACATCACAACCAGACAGCCATTTCCTTAGCAGGATCCCATCCTCAATAAAACAGCCACTTGCTGCACTCTCCACCATTGCGCCACCACCAACTCCTGGTGAGAAATGGAAGGAAAAAGATACGAAAGACCAGGAATCTTTTTCTTTTTTCCACAAGCAGATTTAAACTTTATACTCTGAATTTCAGACACTCTTTTGCTCATTGAATGAGTAACAGCACAAAGTCCCAAACACATCAGGAAAATGTTCATCAACATCAGCTTGTTCTGGTAAGAAGGTAGAATTGTCACAATGGCAGGGGGTGACACATCCTCCAAACACACCCTCCAGCCAAATCATTACCCAGAATAACATAAATACCCTCCACTGGCAGAGAAGATCTACTCCTGACAGTGACCTGACCAGAGACCAAATCTGATTCAAGGACAGCATAGTGTAATGGAACAGGCAGAACCCAATTAAACAAAAAACGTAGAACTCACTCTAGAATAATCGGCCAGAGATACAAAGCCGTCAGTAATGAAAGGAGCATAGCTCAACTTTTCTACCTTACCTAACACCTCACGTTCCTGAACAGAGTTTACATCAACCCCAGGCACAGCAGACACTTCGATGACGGAAAATGCAGCGAGAGCATATTTTGGTTCGAATTTAGAACGGTTCATTTTTGCTTAAAGAACACTGGAAAAAAGAATGTCCAGCTCTTAATTCAAACAGTAAGCACACTGGACACATATTGCCACATCTTCAGGTAAGGTGCTTTTAATTGTTCCAACAGTAACAACTCATAGAGGGAATCAAAATCACCCACTTGTGAAGCAGGGCACCAACGATCAAACAGAATCCTTAGCTCTCTTGCGAACTCAGTAAACGACTGCTGCATCGTAAAGTCAGAAAACATTGCCTGTAAGCTTCCGGAACCATGCCTTCAACACCACGTCTTTAACCTTACTGTAAACTTGACTTGCCATGGACAATTAGAGTAGAGTAAGCTTTTTGAGCTTTTCCATAAAGCACACACTGCAAAAGTAGTGTCTGCTCACAATCTTCCCACCCCATAATACTCTGCCAACCGCTCAAACAAAATAAAGAAAGTATCCAAATCATCCTCATCAAATTTTGGCATGAGGCTAAGAGAACAAGCAACATCAACATTTTTGGAGCTGGACTAACTACTTGGGCCTGGAAACCCCTAGAGAGGTATCCCAGCTTACCTTCTCTAATTAGGGCAAACCTTTGAGCTTCGATGTCCAACTTCCACAACTCAACTTCTTGATTTATTCGACTCTTCTCCATTTCCAAGTGCAACAACTCCTTCAGCTCTTCAAACGACAGGGATGAAGGAATACGAACAGGAACATTACTTTCTCCAATAACACTTACAGGTTTTCCTGATTCACATGCAAGAATATCCAAATCAATAAAAAAAAGCTTTTCGGTTCGGCATGCTTTGGTGCTTTTCCACTGCATGGTACGGTACGGCTCGACTCTGTACGGCTCACTTGTGGCGCTTTTCCACTGCATGGTATGGTACGGCTCGCTTTAAATGGTACCTGGTCTTTTAAGGTTCCAAGCGTACCGTACCGGTACTAAAATGTGACGTGAAACACTGCAAATCACTGATTGGTCAGACATAATCGTCACTACCAGCGTCATTGTATTTGCGACCAATATACAATGACAAGAGAAACCAAACCCGCTACATTTAAACAGCCACCGCTGTTATCGAACAGTCTATAATGCCACCCACTTAAAAGCGGTACTAACTGCAGTGGAAAAGCAACCAAGCTTAAGCGAACCGAGCTAAACCAAGTTGTACCACGCAGTGGAAAAGCGAAGCGAGCCGAACTGTGCCGCGCCAAAACGTGGTGAGCCGTACCGAGCTGTACCAGCAGTGGTGCCATTACACGTCTACTTGCAGACAGCTGAGCTGAAAACACCAACAGGCACTCCTAATTTCAAACACGTTTTACAATGACTACAAAATCAAACAAATGCATTGGACGAGCCCCCATTTTTTACGGCCGACTCGTGGCAGCAACAATATTGGAAAACCAACACAAACGATCAATATATCCACCGTAGTTTATTAAACAAATCTAGGGGTTTCACAAAGAGCACAAATAAATATTATGCCATATGGGATCTTCCAAAGTGCCGACAGACACCAAATCCTGTTATCATCAGGAGAACAAGAGGCAAACCATGGGTGATGTAATTTCCCAGTACGCGCTCCCTCCATGCACGAACAAATGGAAACTATATCTCCACCTCCTAATTTGAAACAAATGTTCCTCATCTCCACCACGGCCTACAAAACATAAAAGTGAAACAAAACAAACTTATAACAGACGTCATAACAAATCCAGCTGCAGAGGTGAATCACATTAGGTTGGTTGCCAGTTAGGAACATTATTCAGTCAAGATTTGGCTCTTCAAAGCAACATGATGAAGTTGGCAGCGTTTAAGTTTGGCCTACAAATCTGATCAACTTTTAGCCCCCCAAAATAAAAGCAGCTTATTTAATTATAAATCTTATAATTTAATAAATAATTTTGATGTATTAAATTATAAGATTTATAATTTAATACATCAAAATACAAAAGAGTTATTTTAAATTTTCTAAAATATTCAGAAGTATAAATACAGCCTTTACTGTATTTTTGCATAATATAAATACAGCCTTGATGATCATTCAATGTTATATATATATATATATATATATATATATATATATATATATATATATATATATATATATATATATATATATATATATATATATATATATATATATATATATATATATATATATATATATATATATATATATATATATATATATATATATATATATATATATATATATATTGGCTCGGTACTCAATCAGTTGCAGCTTCTCTCTCTCTCTCTCTCTCTCTCTCTCTCTCTCTCTCTCTCTCTCTCTCTCTCTCTCTCTCGCAAGCTATTTGTCCCTGTTTTTTTTCCCTCTCACCATTCCTCTCAGTGTCTCTTACAAACTTGCACTTAGAGTCACTACGATGCTGTAGTTTGTGATGTGCCAGAGCCAGCCATTGAAAAAACACTTCCTGTGGCACTCCACTGACCACTGGAAAGCATGTGAGCGGAAAAGGTAATGGAGGTATATTAATACACATTTTGGGGGGACACTGTCAAGCTAATGGTTTTCTTGGCATTGGCACATTTTGGCACAGAGAAGAGAAAGCGAAGGAAAGTACTGCTCCCTTCCTACATGCTCTGAATATCAACACAAGAGACCTTGAAAAAATAAATTTCTTACCGGAGAGATACAAAAATTGGAAGATATTGTGCACCGTAAGGAAAAGTACAGCGATGGCACCCTGTGCTTATCAACGACAGCAGAAGAGGAACTATAACAACAAAACTCTAGACGTCCATCACATGTGTGTAGATTCTGAATGCTGATTTTACACTAGCTAAACACAAATGAAAACAGAAATAAGAAAATAAATGAGAATGCAACATGTTCTGACGATTAAATCTATGCTATTTCTTTAGCTCTATCTGTTCCTCACATATTGGAAGCACTTGCTGAGCACAGAGCCTATCTCTGTAAATTACAGTGACTTGTAAAACAGAAGCAAAAAAACTTCCTTAGTTGTAATGGGTTGATGCCAAAATTGCAAGGTATACGTCCTGTGGAAAAGCACCATATGCAACATTTTTCATGCAAATGAATATCTGTGCTAAAATGCAGAGATATTAGATATTATATAAACTGTGTTTATTAATCATTCGTGGTAACCCAGTCCATTAGAAGCTGCAGACCTGTGCCAAACTACTCAAATTTGGCAGTGACTGAGCGTCAGCCATTCACATTTAATTAACCAATTACTTTCATGCAGTGATTGTAGATCCTCGCTGAATATGGCTTATTCAATATGGGAAGATATGTTGTGTCGAAACCATGACTACTCTAATTTATCTCATGTTTGCCTCTCTGATAATTATGCGACATGATGGTACATTTGTTAAATGGATGTGAATGTATCAAGTCTGTTTAGGTAATTATGATTATGTTCATGTTGGCTGCATCTCCACCAACTGTTGCTGTGTTGAAACTGTAAAATTGATCGTTTCAAATCACACAACACACCATCCAATATTTTGCTAAGCATAGTGGTATCACGACCAAGACTACATACTGAAATAAAATACTTGGAGAAGAAATATTGATTACATTTTCTTTTAAATTAATGTTTCTGCTAAGATAAATAGTCCATTACAACCTAAACAAATCGATAGGATTTGTCAACAATATTAAAAATACTAATATATACTATTATTTAGCTGCAATGCTTTTCTTCACATACAGTATACACATTGTGTTTAACATTAAACACAAATGTGAATACAACACTGTATATTTAGCTCTGGTCACACACACACACACACACACACACACACACACACACACACACACACACACACACACACACACACACACACTCACTCGGCCACTTCATTAGGTACACCTGTCCAACTTGTCTCTTAACACTCTAAATTTACAGAAGCAGCCAATCACACTGGCGGAACTCAGTGCATTTAGGCATGTAGACATGGTCAAGACAATCTCCTGGCAGTTTCAGTACCAGAGCATCAGTATGGGGAAGAAAGGTGATTTGAGTGACTTTGAACGTGGGCATGATTGTTGGTGCCAGAAGGGCTGGTCTGAGTATTTCAGAAACTGCTAATCTACTGGGATTTTCACGCACAACCATCTCTAGGGTTTACAGAGAATGGTCCGAAAAAGAAAAAACATCCAGTGAGCGGCAGTTCTGTGGGCGGAAATGCCTTGTTGATGCCAGAGGTCAGAGGAGAATGGCCAGACTGGTTCGAGCTGATAGAAGGGCAACAGTGACTCAAATAACCACCCGTTACAACCAAGGTGGGCAGAAGAGCATCTCTGAACGCACAGTACGTCGAACTTTGAGGCAGATGGGCTACAGCAGCAGAAGACCACACCGGTGCCACTCCTTTCAGCTAAGAACAGGAAACTGAGGCTACAATTTGCACAAGCTCATCGAAATTGGACAATAGAAGATTGGAAAACGTTGCCTGGTCTGATGAGTCTCGATTTCTGCTGCGACATTCGGATGGTAGGGTCAGAATTTGGCGTCTACAACATGAAAGCATGGATCCATCCTGCCTTGTATCAACGGTTCAGGCTGGTGGTGGTGGTGTCATGGTGTGGGGAATATTCTCTTGGCACTCTTTGGGCCCCTTGGTACCAATTGAGCATCGTTCCAACGCCACAGCCTACCTGAGTATTGTTGCTGACCATGTCCATCCCTTTATGACCACAATGTACCCAACTTCTGATGGCTACTTTCAGCAGGATAATGCGCCATGTCATAAAGCTGGAATCATCTCAGACTGGTTTCTTGAACATGACAATGAGTTCGCTGTACTCAAATGGCCTCCACAGTCACCAGATCTCAATCCAATAGAGCATCTTTGGGATGTGGTGGAACGGGAGATTCACATCATGGATGTGCAGCCGACAAATCTGCGGCAACTGTGTGATGCCATCATGTCAATATGGACCAAACTCCTGAGGAATGCTTCCAGCACCTTGTTGAATCTATGCCACGAAGAATTGAGGCAGTTCTGAAGGCAAAAGGGGGTCCAACCCGTTACTAGCATGGGGTACCTAGTAAAGTGGCTCGGTGAGTGTATATATATATATATATATAATATTTGTTTTGCTACAGGTATTTTTTTACAGCATTTTCTTTCAGCAAAAACTTACACAACACGAAAGATGAAAGTAACATGATTGTGTTGCAACTGAAAATGATCAAATATTCAATTTAGTGGTCATTATACAAATACATGTGTCCAATCAATGCCAATATTGACCAAACAGAACATAATAGTCCAGTAACTAACATAATAAATAAGAAGAGCATAAATACTTGACCCCATAACGTTCTATACCTTAACTTAATGGAGCATGAATGTTACTCTGTTTCTCTGTTTCAGACTTGTCTTTTTTTTTTTTTTTTTTTTTTTTTAATGTTCAGCTTCATGAGACACTTGTAGGTGCCCTCAAAAGTTCCACCTGTTTCTGTTTTTTCCCATCAGTACTTCTCCTTGGGTTTCTTTTGCTATTTATATTCCCTGATAGCTTGACATACCTCTGCTGTCTAATCTCTGATGGATCACCCTTTTCACAATACATACAGTGACCCACTGACCCTATCCCAAAATGCTTTTAACATTCAAATGCCAAGAAGAGAAGTCGGAAGAAAAGAACAAACAGAGGACAGAGATGCAAAAAGAAAAAGATGGTAGAGAAGGAGAGTGAGAATCCATCATTTTTAGCAACAGGGTTAAGGCACGGCTGAACTGTGGGTCTCCTGACACTGAAAAGGGCTCACGAGTGATTATGATGACAAATGACCTCTGCAGTCATTACTCATGAGCAAAGTAAAACCAGCAGAATCATGACCATAGAATGCCTGTGCAAATACAGATCCATATTAAAAGACAGGACGGATCTGTAAAAAATATCTATAAAGTTTTGCTTATAAGTTTAAATATTCTATGCAGAACCTATAGATTTTTCTTAAATAATACTAATACTAATAAAAAGAGGGATCATACATAACTGAATTGATTAGTGTTTTTATTTTTTTAGGAATAAAATAATTAAATAAAAAATAAAATAAGGGAGATACAATCTTAAAAATAAGATAACATTTTTATTACCACCCTGCATAACCTTTTTCTTCAAACTAAAACTGCATCACATGCATGCATATTACATTATATATTATATGACATGCAGATTGTTCAATCTAAGGGCACTTTGTGTTTCTTTACCAAGTAACATCACCAACTACTAGCCTAGCATGCCTTTTTAGTCATTTTAGCTTATCAATGTGAAAGGAGTACTGTTTTGACAATGTTGTCACCTCTGCTGCAAAAAAAAAAAAAAAAAAAAAAAAAAGAAAAATCTTTCCTGTTTCAGTACATCAATTCAGAAGGATTAAGAAGGCCAGAGGAATATATTGAGGTGCCAATCCTGTCAAAGCTTTAAAAAAAAAAAAATTAAAATGCATTCTGTAACGGACCAGGAACCAGTGGTGCAAGCAACATAATCTTATTATATTATAACATAATATTATTATATTATTATAATATTTTCAGAAGCTGCATAGCAATCTTGATTGAAAAAAAAGCTAGTTTTGACAACAGCATATATCTGTTTATCAAATTTGAGTGAAGAATCAAAAATGAAACCAAAATGAAAAAAAAAAAAAGTTTCACAGAGGTTTTAGGGAAAAAATAAAATCACACAAATCACAATCAGGTGGAAGGAGATAATCCATCAGAGAAATGGTCTTGAAGGAAAATCGAGAACTGAACCAATTGGGCAGTTAACAGGATTCAAATTACGTTCTCCACACCAGATAGAGAACATTTTCCATCTCAATGCATAAAGTTTTCTTTTGGAGGGAGCTCTGAATTGAAGGATGGTCTCAATGACCTCAGTCGAGAGACTGGTTTCTATGAGCCGGGTTTCCAAAACTCTGGCTGAGTTTGAAATATTGTGCCCCCTGCTTGGGACAGCAGGTCCCTCCTGACAGGAATCTTTCATCGGAGAGCCGTCCAGAAGGGACACTAGGTCAGAGAACCACACTTGGGCCGGCCAGTGTGGGGCTACTAATAATAGATGAGCCCCTTCCTGGCGAACCCTCTCAAGAACTCCCGGGAGCATTTATACCGGTGTCAAAGCGTACAGATGTAGCCTCGGCCACACCTGCACCATCACATCTAGTATGAGAGGAGCTGGATATGTGAGGGAGAACCAAAGTGAATAATGGGTTGTATCAGATGATGTGAAAAGATTGACTTGACCATAGTTTTTGCTTGACCATAGTTCTCCCATAGGAGCTTCACCACCTCGGGGTGAAGTCTCCACTCCCTAGACCTCAGCCCCTGCCTTGACAGGATATCTACTCCCACATTTAGATGACCTGGAATACATACTGCCCTGAGTGACAGTAATTTCCCCTGGGACAATAGAAGGATCTGATGAGCCAGAACTCAGACCCTCCTGATGGTTGATGTAGGAGACCACCGATGTGTTGTCCATGCGGACAAGCACCAGGTTGTCTCTCAGGTTTGGCAGGAATTGTTTGAGTGCATAAAATACCGTCATCATTTCTAGACAATTTATGTGCCAAGAAAACTGATGGTCCTGCCAGAGACCTATTTCCAGGAGGTCACTCAAGGTTTCTTCCACATGACCAAGGCATGTAGGCATCGCTGTGTGACCTTGATCTTGCGGAACGGATTTCCCCTCGCAGAAAACCCCTTGGTCCTGAGCCACCACTGCAGGGGTCTCATGTACAGAAGGCCAAAAGTAATTACATTGGATGCAGCTGCCATGAGACCCAACAGTCTCTGAAACTGTTACAGCTGTGAGAATCTCAGAAAAATGTGCTGGAGACAATCGTGCTTGTAACGTTGTCAAAATCCACACCACACCTAGAAAAGTGGTCCTCTGAGCTGGGAGGAGAACAGTCTTCTTGGCGTTTAGCCACAACCCCAACATCTTTATGTGAGACAGAACGACATCTCAACTGCCATCTGCTCGGATTGAACTAGGATCAACCAGTCTTCGATATAATTTAATACGCAAATACCCTAGAGTCTCAGAGGAGCAAGAACTGCATCCATACATTTTGTAAAGGTGCGGAGTGATTAACCTTGGCCGAACGGAAGGACCCGGTATTGGAAAGCTTCACCCTCGAAAGCAAACCTGAGGAACTTCCTGTGATGAGGATTAGGGCTGCACGATGTATCACTTTAACATCGATATCGCGATGTGCGCATCCATCGATAGTCACATCGCAAGAATGTGCGATGTGACTAGGGATCGTAGTTAATCCGTGATTCGTGATCAGTAGGCTGCGTGCCAGCAGCTCCCCGGCTCGTAACGCTTGTGATTCGAGGATTAAATCAAATGCAAAGTTTAACCGTCCATCATAGTGAGAGTTTATCAATTTGCAAGACCTGTCAGTTTAAACATCAAGCGCAAGAAGACTGGAACTTGCGCTCTGTTTTCTGTCAGCCTTACTAAAGCGCATTTTTGTTCCGCCAAACTTGACCGGTGAATGATGTAGATGACGATGAGTGACTTCTGCGCTCGTTTAACTGAGAGAGAAAGTCCCGGTCGCGCGTGCACTCACCGTCTTCAAACTCCCTTGCTCTCCCGTGCTCGAGCATATCAATGAATTGAGTTGACTGAATATCTTTGAGAATACATGACGGTAAAAGATCGGAAGACCTTTTTTTCTGAACTACCACTGGTTGTGAATTGCTGTTCCACACATTCAGATGACATTACATAAACCACACTTTCAATAAAAATAAATTAAAAAATGCGATCCAGTGATGAAATGTTTTCTGTGTTGACACAAATCTTGTGCGATGTCCTAACCTGCCTGGATAATCACACAGCGGGTATGGCGTGGTCCGTTAATGAAACGTCCGATTCGCGAACTAATGACTCATTTGAACCGATTCACTTTAATGAATGGTTAAAACAACTGATCTATTCAACACTGAACTTAAGAGACATAAATCGGAAACAATTTTCAATAAGGTTCCATTTATTAAAGTCTAACCTGAATACGCACCGGCACTATGGGGACATTTGGGTTTACAAAGGACAGAGGCCATGTCCTCATAATTCCGACAGTGTAAACGCCATCTACGATGTCCCAGATGTTCCCTCTCAAATTTTGGCGCCATGTCTTTATATACCACAAAACCCTGAAATTTTACCATACACAGTGTATCCCTGATTTCGCGAGTGTCGCCCCTGTAGCCAGGTCCCGGTATTACACCCGCGTCATCAAAAATTTGCATGTTTTACACAAGTGTATGCTTCGAGGCCTGTGATTGGACAGATCGTACCGGTAGGCGGGAAATTGCGAAAACAAAATGGCGCCAGTGGGCGGAGCTTCATTCAGCTTCAGCATAGTCTTTATAACAAGCAACTTAATGCAAAATACTAATTATTTAAGTATTTTTGTCTGTAATTTATTAATTGTGGATTAAATATATCATAAATAAATAAATAAAACCCTGTTTATTTTATGATAAGTAAGACGTAAGTTAACTTAATCAGGTCACGGGGACGTCGTCACGGTCACTTCCTGTTTGGACGGGAGGAACTCTGCACCTGAAAAGACATCTCTTAACTCCGAAGAAGGCAACTGTTATGTGTCAGGTAAGTTATAATGTTGTTTTATTGCTTCTCTAATAGCACGTGGGTCCGTTTGGCTTGTTTGTGGCTCTTTGCTGCTCGTTTTACAGTTAGAAAGCAGCTAGCGCATCGATGCTAACGGACTAGCGGACTTATAAGTTAGTGATTCTGTTTACAGACCGACATTAGGGAATCAGCGATGTTTGTCATTTTAAACTCGTTTTAGATTGCACTTTAATTGTAACTGCTTCCTTTAATGATCACATAAAATAGTCTAGCCATCATAATAACGCGTTGTCATGACTACAGTCTGTGTTTTTTGTCCCCAGTACAGTATCCTGACATGCTACTGTTACATATTACTACAGTTATGCTTACATTAAGAAACAACTATGTGCTCTTATCACTCCTGGCTATAATTCAATATACTCTGAATATTAATATAACTGTCAGTCTGATTAATTGCTATTGCCTGTAATTTATCAATTGTGAATGCAATTTATGAATGAATAGTTATCTTCAATTAACATATTCCTTAAATATCATATAATAATGTATGAAAATAACTTGAATATCGTTTACCATAATTTATCAATTTATTTAAAACAAACTTGTTGAATAATATGTCAATAGGTCAGGATCTCCAGGGCAGATTCAGCCATCATTATAAAGCTGAGTTCAGTGTTTCCATGCTTAAGTGACACTGTTTAATAACAGTGCTGTGTCAGGTACATGATATGTTATTTACAGTGATGATTTTACTTGTTTTATTATTAAAGGATAAAAATGACCTAATGTAATAGACAGGCACGATATTGCAAAAAACTGATATTGCAATATTTTTTTTCTACAATATATAATGCAATATATAAAAAGCAATTTCTACAAATGACTTAAATAGCTCTATTTGGAAATAATTAATCATTCTAGAATGATTGGTATGATTTTGTTGGGGTTTGTATCTGCATAGAAAATAATAAATGGCAAGCATAGATAAAAAATGTAACAAAGATGTGAAATAATCAGTGGCTCATATTTTCCAGGTAAGTCTAACAACATTTAGGTACTGAAATTTAGTAAATAACTGTAAAATAACACTGCATCGTATTTAGGTTATGCATGTATAGCCTGACTTCACATAGGCCTAATACTGCAGTGTCATTACCACAGATAGGTATGAATGATAAAGCAATATATTGTGCAGCCCTGCATATTAATGTTCATGGCTTTAATGCATCACATTGTATGCGTGTTCATTACAGTATGTCAGGTTGTGTGTAGCTTTACACCAGGTCTATGAGGACACCGTTTTATGAGGACATCATAAGAACATGTTCCTGATGTTTGACTTGACTGGAGAATCTCAGTGTGTGTTGTGTAAGTTTGACAGAATCCTGGTCTATGAGGACACAGTTTTACCAGGACACACATATGGAATATTAGGATCGATACTGATGTACTGACCCATAATTCACAGCTCATTTTGTCAATAGGTCAGGGTTACTCCAGGGCAGATTCAGCCACCATTATAAAGCTGAGTTCAGTGTTTCCATGCTTAAGTGACCCTGTTTAATAAAGCTGTGTCAGGTACATGATATGTTATTTACAGTGTTGATTTTACTTGTTTTATTAAAGGATAAAAATGACCCAATGTAATAGATCGGCATGATATTGCAAAAAACTGATATTGCAATATTTGTATTTTCTACAATATATAATGCAATATAAAAAGCAATTTCTACAAATGACTTAAATAGCTCTATTTGGAGATAATTAATCGTTCTATAATATTGGTGTGATTTTGTTGGGGTTTGTATCTGCATATAAAATAATAAATGGCAAGCATAGATAAAAAAATGTAACAAAGATGTGAAATAATTAGTGGCTCATATTTTCCAGGTAAGTCTAACAACATTTAGGTACTGAAATTGAGTAAATAACTGTAAAATAACACTGCATCGTATTTAGGTTATGCATGTATAGCCTGACTCACAGATAGGTATGAATGATAAAGCAATATATTGTGCAGCCCTGCAGATTAATGTTCATGGCTTTAATGCATCACATTGCATGCATGTTCCTTACAGTATGTCAGGTTGTGTGTAGCTTTACACCAGGTCTATGAGGACACCGTTTTATGAGGACATCATAAGAACATGTTCCTGATGTTTGACTTGACTGGAGAATCTCAGTGTGTGTTGTGTAAGTTTGACAGAATCCTGGTCTATGAGGACACAGTTTTACCAGGACACACATATGGAATAGTAGGATCGATACTGATATACTGACCCATAATTCACAGCTGAATTCGAATATTGGCGAATACCAATATCAAAAACTATTTGTGCTTGTCAGATTAAATGTAATCATTGAAGAAGTTAAAAAATAGTAATTATTATTATTTGTCTTTTTATATATATATATATATATTTTTTTTTGCTCTTCTTTCTTTTTTTCAGATGATAACTGATAAGAATCAGATAAAACCTGAGCAACTCTAAAGGTATCCATGAAGTTACTGTAATAATTGAGTTATTCCTTAAGAATAGAACAGATTTCAGTTCCTCAGAAACAGATTGTTTGCCACAGTTATTAGTCACTGAATTATGATTGTGTGTATAAGAAGTGAGTCATGATCACGTACTGTATTTCTAGCACAGGCGCAACGTCTTGTATCACTCTCATACATACACATACTTGAACTCAGGGTGCCGTCCAAATGTTTCTAGTTGCCAGTGTCCCAGGTCCCAGCTGCTGTCCTCATAGACCAGACTTCTGTCAAACTTACACAACACACTCAGTAAAGTCAAACATCAGGAACATGTTCTTATGTCTTCATAAAACTCTGTCCACATAGACCTGACTCAAACTTACACAACACACTGAGATTCTTCAGTCAAGTCAAACATCAGGAACATCTCATCTTATGATGTCCTCATAAAAATGGTGTAAGACACGTGACATTCTTTAATGAAAACACATGTAATGTGATGCATAAAAGGCAAGCTATTAACATTACCTTGGCTAACATTTAAATATTGAAATGTTTTGTAATCTTGTATATTATCTCAAATCAATATTTCATGTGGAAATAAGTATTGATGGGTAGCTGTGTATCGGGACCCTGATTATTAATAACTGGCTGACTGTACATTATCCCTTATATATTCCATATATTATGATTTTTTTAAACTCTTAGGTGAAGTGTTTCTGTATGTAACGCTTTATTTCATATTTTCAGATGAGCCATAAGACCCAGTTGTCCTCAGGCAGTGATGATTATGTGCTCTGACTGTGGGACTAGACGAGGTAAGTGAGAGCTGTGCTGGAAGAGAATGAGCAACGCATTCGCATTCTTTATCGTCATATAGAACGCTATATGACAAAACGGCGCTATACTACGCACATGGCATCCGATATCGTTAATATAACACGCTGTGATGGTTAGGTTTAGGTGTGGGGTAGGGTAGGGTAGTCTCATATTACGCTAAAGGATTTATTGGATTTATTACGCCTTGGGTTCGCGTGTTATATTAACGAAAAGGGTGCTATGTGCATAGTATAGCGCCGTTTTGTCATATAGCGTTCTATATGATGATAAAGGATGAGAACGAGCTCGAATGAGCAAACGAAGCAGACACATTGTGAGATCTAGTGTTCACATATTTACACCAGTGTTTCATGTCTACTTGTATGTTTTGTAGACTCCCAGTGAGGTTGATCGCTCCACTCTCGAAATCAACACTGTCCCAGTCAGAAGTCAGAGATGAACAGAAGGTATTGTTTGTTTGTTTTTTCTTTTTGGAAATCAAATTAGGGATACACAGATATGAACATTTGGGCCGAGTTCGATAACTGATCATTCTTTATATTTGAAAGCCGAGATCTGATATATTGGCAGATCAATCTAAATCCAAAATTTTATATACTTTGAAAAGCCTAATTACAAAAACGAAACGATCATCATTAAAAGCCAATGTCCCAAACACTTCAACATGAAACAAACAAATACAGTACAGTAGCCTAGTTTGAACCAGTGTGGGTTTAATTAACTTTAAAATTAATTTTACATTTATATTTCCATTCACTTTCTTGAAAAAATGGCAACAATAAGGTTTATTATTAATCTTGTTAGTATTAGTTAACATTAACTAACAATGAACAATAGTTCTACGGGATTTATTAATCTTTCTTAAAGAGCCATTAAACGCCAAACCAAATTTTCTGAGATTTTAACAGTGGTGTGTTTGTGTTGAACTCCATTGAAGACAATGTTAGCATCTGTTAGATTTAATAGTAGGGTTAAAATGGTTAAATTTGAGGGGTTTTTTCCGTTTTTTTCGTCTTCCGGTTTTAAAATCTTCATCATGGCAGTGCAGTGTTAGTGCGTTGATGACGGAGAAACATCTCCGAGTGTTGTTCTTTGCTCGGGTTTTAACAAAAGGAAACGTTCAAATCTCTTAAAACCATAGACAGTAAAAGAAATGGACACAGTGACCACATATATTTCAACAGAGAAAACTGAAGCCCTTTAGAAGCATCACTTCCTGATGGCTGAACGACTGCGCAGGCTCAAATTGAGCTTGATGACTGAGATGAGACTTGAGCAACCTAGTAGCGGTGCCAAGAAAAATCTGAATCATTCCCTTGCGAATCTTGCAGAGCCGGAGAGCGCGAGGAAGAGCTGTCCATGAGCTCGCCAACAGGAGCAACTCTACAGCTCTCTACAGCCTCCACGTCCCCCGAATGCCTGAGCTTCTCCTCCACTCTATACGGTAATTTCTCTACTGTGCGACAGAGAGTTCTCGTGTTATGACGCAATCGTTAGCCTATTTTTATAACAACAGCTTCTAAATTGGCCATAACGTAAGATACAAAGTAATGGGGCCTTATATACATTGTCATGTTTCTTTAGAAATAAATAATGGACAAATGGAGTCTTTGGACGTCTCCGATGTAAAGTTATTCGCTGTCACCAAAATGAATGGGAGTCAATGGAATGCTAACAGTAGGTAAAATTCTGCTACAATGGCGGCTCCCGCGAGGCTTCAGTTTCCGGCTGATGGATTACCCGCTTGCTTAAAACAGACGCGATAGCTGATTCAAACCATTAGAACGAGTGATTTTTCACGGTGGCATCCATCTTTGTAATGTACAAAATCTGCTTCACTGTCTCTGTGCTGTCCTCATCGTGTAAAGCCCTCCCCAATGTTTCTGATAAATGCCTCGATTTTGACGGATTAGAAATAGGCTTGAATGAGGTCTTTGCCAGACTTAATTATAGAGCAAATCTAAATTTGCAGAAAGTTGTCTGGGTTTGCCCAGGCTACTCCGCACGCACAATAAGGGAATGATTTTACTCAAACCATATTGTTGATGAAAAATGATACAGAACAAAAAAAGTACTAGTTATGAATAATAACGCATCAGTGTTTTAATCAATAAAATCAATAACGCATATGTCTCCAACATATTGGAGTTTTTAATATTAAACATTTGAATATTACAGTAAACATCTTTAATATTTCTGTTTCAAATAACATTGTGTTCGAGCTGTGCACGCTAAAGCTGAAGAGCTGAAGGAACACCCATAAACTAAAGCTTTATTAGATGGTTTTACAGAACCTCAACAGAACACAGCCTATATATGATTAATTAGATATTTATACAAAATCATGCACAGATTAACTTGAGCAAAGTTACATAGTGAAACTCCTGTTGTGGATGAAACAGCAGCTAAACCCAAAGAATTCACAAAGTTTTTAATGCAGTAGTTTGCTCATTATAATGTTATGTATATATATGACAGTCCCAATCATAGTTATTATTGTTCTGCTTTGCTGTTTGAGCGCGTGTGCTAAAGGAGATGATCACCGCTAGGCCTACAGTGAAGCGCTTTACTGCAGCGATCATTTACTCAGCCAAATGATTTCTATATATCACAAAATAAAAGAGATTTGTGATTCTAACAGTTCACAACCATCATGGGGAACAGCGCACATCTGAAGCTGAAGGACATAATCCATTATTCATCAGTGTTAATCAACCTAATTTTCCTATCGAATTGACAATGATAACATTAAAAGTGTATTTTCCAATACTGATATGGAGTCTGATATATCATGCATCTCTGATTGGTTATGACCATATATCTATAGGGTTTTAACTATATATAGATTACAACTTACATATGTCACCCTGTTTTAAATCTTAAGTCCCTAGTCATCTCATTAATTTGATCACTATTAATACTAAGTGGTTTGAAATGTACCATCATACCTGAATTTGAAATTGTTTTAATCTTATGTTTTATGACCGTGATCAGTCAGTGTTGATGGAGTCAAGTATCTGTGCTGCTTCATTTGGAGAATCTCTGAGTCCTTTAGTAGTATGTTTATTTTTTCTTTCTTTACCTTGCTTTCAGATGAGCCTTGAGAAGGACCAATCATCATTGGAGGGTCAAGAGTCAAGACTGCGTTGAGATGGTAATAAAAAGAGCATTGCATCATTTTAGAAATTGCTAGTCTAGTAAGATCTTTATCACATCATCTTTTTTTACACCTGAGGTCTGTACCATGATGCTGATCATCAACTTTCTCTGTCAACTCAGGCTTTGATCCTGAGTTTAGGTGTGACATCAGTAGCGAACAGCCAATCACATGCCGAGAAAGAGAAACTCATTCAAAACTGAAATTCATTTCTCGCGAGAGAATCAGCACAATTCACTTATTAAATAAAAGAATTAAAATATTAAGAATTTAAACAAATTTACACAACAAGAAGAAATTATCTGTATGAAAGAGGACAACTTGTCTTGTCACTGTATATCAGTGCAAGTAAAAGTTGTGAAGTTTTATAGCTTCATATTTTTATAGCTATAGCATTTTATAGCTTTATCTATTGATTCTAAAGTATATTTATATTACCTTTTATATATTTATTTATTTATTCATTTAAAATCTGCATAATAGTTGATGAACTAAAATTGTACATGTGTGATCGATTAAGGGAATAATAATTTCTAAATCATACAAATTTATTATTCTAAATAAACATTACTAAAAGCTAAATCAAAACGACAAAAGACTTTCATGGTGCCTTAAACCCAGGGTTGGCGCAAACTAAACTGAAACATAGCTGGCTTCATCAACCAGCTTCATGTTATAGGCCCCGGTTCATTTCATTGTCAAAACAACTCCATTTACACCTGGCCACATAAATGTGTTCGCAAAACGGATATAAATCCGATCATCAATTCCCAGGCTATATCAGATTTAAAGGTGTTCACGTCATTGAAAGCAACCACTATGAGCAGCATTTTATGTATCGTCAGCTAATTTTAAGATCAATAGGGAGAGAGTAGCATCAGCACTGGTAAAATCATCAAGATTACTCTGTTGATCATCTGCGACTTTAGTTTTCATTTGGTATTTTGTGCATCAGAATGGTGAAGAGATACTCAGCTACTCATCTGTAGTGATGCGTGTTGCAGAAGCGCTGTCATATCTCACTATAACATGTCATATAGCCTCTTAACTGTTTATTATTTGGCATTTTTCGGAGTCAAATTTATACAGTGTTACCATTTATTACCTTTACTCTAGTGTCCCACCACAGTTTGATCTAAATGAACCAAAAATATTTGTTGGTTTTTATTTTATATTATATCATATGTCTTTTAAATATTATTTATTTTTGTCAAAGCATCTCTCAAACAAACTAAAATCAATAGTACAACATGGCTTAGTGCCCTTATCAAAAGGCAAAAGACGATAAGTAAGTCTGTTGTGCTAAAGAACACACTTTACTCGCTCGATCAGCTCATGATCTGGCTTTTTCCACGCCTCGTTTCACAGGGAATGAATGTAGTGAACTCCATCTTTGCTTTGTGCCTTGAGTTTAACATGCATTTGGCACGCAACCAGCACCAGTTACACATTCGCATTATATCCAAATGTTTTGTGGTAATAAGATTTTTTAGATGCGTTTATACGTTTGTAGGATGCGTTTATAAACCTGTTTTCACTGAAACTGCAGGTTTCTGCCTGTATAACAGCTTGAGTGACGAAATTAAGAAAGTATTATAACCACCTATTGTAAAATATATGCATTATAAAATATACATTTTTCATTGACAGTATTGGTATATTACGGTCTTAGCAATAATTCTAATAATAGGCATCTTAGTGAAGTATTAAAGTTGTTATTAATATTATTATTAAACGGCCTAATTTGTCATGTTTCATAAATGACATCTGAATACAGGTTAAACTGAAGATGTTCTTGTTTTAAATGTCTCTTTTTCTCTAAGATGAGATCAGTGTCACGGTATCTGCTGCCAGTGATCCTGATGGAAGCGGTTCTGGAGGAGATGTTCCTGCTGGAGCTGCAGCGTCTCCAGTAATGTTGGTATGTGTCAACTAATGCTGGGTACACACCAAAATAATTTTTACATCTCATAAGATTTTCAAAATGTGATAGACCACAAACATGAGGCCAAAAATCCTAGATTTAACCGTTTTGCTCCTATAGTTTTGCTCCACACACAAACAGGTTTTTAACCAGAGTCTCGACTATGAACACAAAATCTCGTAAGAGTTCAGAATAAGCATGGCGGACGATATACTGGAAGAAATTGCGATAATAGGCTAGTTTTTGGAAAGGTTTTACACAACACGTTGAATATTAAATTCGTGCTGTTGCCACAAATCTAGCTGATCCTCCATCTCTGCTGTCCACATCAATTTCACTTTGTGCTGCGCCATGACTGCGTTTGTTATGCTTCCGTCTTCCATCATCTCGCTTTCTGATTGGGATTGGTTATGGGTGTCGAAATGAATCGTTTCTACGATGCATCGTGATGCAGACGAGGACGATTTGGTATTGGTTCAGTAATAGACCATAACCGGTTATAATGTACTGACGCTTTTCTGACGTCATTTATCGCGCTTGTGCTTTGTTGTGGTAGCAAACACTGGCAGAGGGAGGCGAGACCCCCCAGAGTGCGAGTCAATAAAAATGCTCCAACTGCTTTAAAAGCCTACATCTGGCCACATTTGGCTTTTATGAACAACCCGGTAAGACCTGGAGGAGACGGGCGCTGTGTGTGCTCATGTCACGCACACATAGGTTATGCAGGATGTAATACCACTAACTTGATAAACCACGTTAGCCATGTTCACCCGAGCTGTTATTGCTTGCAGATTCACTGCTTTAGAGTAAAATGAGCTCCAATGTCACCCGAATCCACAGCCAAACACACATCATCCACACGCCTTAATAATGCTCTCTGACTTAAGTATCCGCACCCGATGGTCAAATTACAATTGTACGGTGTTACGCGTGATTATAAATGGATGACTTCAACAGCGGACTCGGCGACGGTTGATGCGTGCGTCTCTTGGGTAACATTATACACTGATGAATGAGTGCTGCTTTTAAATGAACATTTCTTTAAAACAAAATTGATTTGACAGAATTTCATTTTCTTAATGACATAAACAGACTTTACTCCCTTGAAACTTAAACTGGAATGTCACTGTTTCTGTCACTGGGACTGTGAACGGGCACACATCACTTTTGAAGTGAAATTGAAAATTGATGCTGTGCATCGTAATGCGTAATCGTAATGTGCGTCGTATCGCGATATCGAATTGAACTGAATCGGTGACATGATAATCGTAATCGAACCAAACCGTGAGGCCAGTGTAGGTTCACACCCCTAGTACTGGTATTGTTTTGTTTCACCAAAGCATGCACACGTTTGTCCTCGGGGTTCCCGGCACAACAAGTTTGTGTTTATGGACATGTTTATTGTTATTTTAACCCAATATATATTGTAGTGCAATTTCACATTAGTATTTTCACCAAAGAAAATTGTTTTAAGCCAGTTATATACACTGAACACAATTATAAATGCAACTCTTTTGTTTCTGCCCTCATTTTTCATGTGCTGAACTCAAAGATCTGAAGACTTTTTCTATGTACACAAAAGGCCATTTCTCTCAAATATTGTTCACAAATATGTGTTAGTGAGCACTTCTTCTTTGCCGAGATAATCCATCCACCTCACAGGTGTGTCTTAGGCTGGCCACAATAAAAGGCCGCTCTATAAAGTTTTGAGGGAGCGTGCGATTGGCATGCTAACTGCAGGAATGTCCACCAGAGCTTTTGGCCGTAAATTGAATGTTAATTTCTCTACCATTAGCCGTTTCCAAAGGTGTTTCAGAGAATTTTCCAGTACATCCAACCGGCCTCACAACCGCAGACCACGTGTAACCACATCAGCCCAGGACCTTCACATCCTGCCTCTTCTCCTACAAGACTGAGACCAGCCAACTGGACTGCTGCTGCAACAACAACCGGTTTGCATACCTGTCAGAAAGTGTCTCAGGGAAGCTCATCCGTATGCTCGTCGTCCTCATCGGGGTCTCGGCCGGACTGCAGTTCATCCTTCTAACCGACTTGAGTGGGCAAATTCTCACATTCAATGCCGTTGAGTTACACTTTAGAGAGCTGTTCTCTCCACGGATGAATCCCGGTTTTCACTGTACAGGACAGATGGCAGACACCATGTATGCCATCGTGTGGATGAGCGGTTTGCTGATGTCAACGTTGTGGATCGAGTGGCCCATGGTGGCGGGAGGGTTATGGAATGGGCAGGTGTATGTTATGGACAATGAACACAGGTGCATTTTATTGATGGCATTTTGAATGCACAGAGGTACCGTGACGAGATCCTGAGGCCCATTGTTGTGTCATTCATCCACGACCATCACCTCATGTTGCAGCATGTTAACGCTCGGCCCCATGTTCCTGGAAGCTGAAAACATCCCAGTTCTTGCATGGCCAGCATACTCAACGGATATGTGACCCATTGAGCATGTTTGGGATGCTCTGGATCGGCGTTTTAGACATGTGTTCCAGTTTCTGCCAATATCCAGCAAGTGGACCAACATTACACACGCCACAATCAACAACCTGATCAACTCTATGTGAAGGAGATTGTTGCACTGTGTGAGGCAAATGGTGATCACACCAGATACTGACTGGTTTTTGGACCCCCCAATACAGTAGAACTGCACATTTAAGAACAGCCTAATGTGGCCAGCCTAAGGCACACCTGTGCAGTAATCATCCTGTCTAATCAGTATCTTGATATGCCACACCTGTGAGGTGGATGGATTATCTCAGCAAAGGAGAAGTGCTCACTAACACCGATTTAGACGATTTGTGAACAATATTTGAGAGAAATGGCCTTTGTGTACATAGAAAAGTCTCAGATCTTTGAGTTAAGCTCATGAAAAATGGAGGCAGAAACAAATGTGTTGCGTCTATAATTGTGTTCAGTGTGTGTATATATATATATATATATATATATATATATATATATATATATATATATATATATTAGGGCTGAACAATTCTAGTCAAGGATCTCTATTCGTGAGAGGTCTCTGGATTCGAGCTATGAACATTATAGTCGAATAGTACACGGCCAGTTCAACCTCGTATAAATCAGGTTATGTGTGTCTCGCGCTCACTCTTAACAGACACACGAACAGACACACTGTCTCCGGCGCTGCGTGCGCGTGCCAGTATGTTCATCAAGCGCTCCCCGTTCACATGCAGTAACCAGGTTGTCTCATTCAAAACAGCCAGCTGTTGCTGTCAGCACAAATTGAATACTCATATGAGTCAGGCTGCGAATGTGAGTTACGTGTCCGCCTCAGCGTGCTCACACTAATAAACGCCTCACCTCCGGCGCCGTGCACTCGTACATTCCCAGCACATCTAGTGGATGCATAACGCAAACCCAGTCAAACGTTTGACTGCAGTATCTTATGCGCCTCATAATCCGGTGCGCCCTATTTATGAAAAATATTCTAAAATAGGTCATTCATTGAAGTTGCACCTTATAATCCGGTGCGCCTTAAAGTGCGGAAAATACGGTATACATGTGTTTTACATTTTAGCCTGAAATAGACAAGCATTCATGCGCTGACAAAGAATATAAAAGTTTTAGGAGGCAAAAATATTTTTTTTTTGTAATTCTTGTGCATTACACTGCTCAAATCAGATGAGGAAGGGTTGGCTCTCCACAAAACAAAATATTATTTTTCGGTGTTCACAGAGGAAAAAACAATGTTACAGAAGTGACAGTTCTCCAACAGACACGAGCGCTCTGAAGCAACACTTAAAGACTGCTTTAAAATTTTCACAGACCTCAAACAGAAAAGCACAAAGCCTATCTTTAAAGTGAATTTCGTTTTTTTATCATTTTTTTTTTTGGTTTTAATTAAAGTTTCATCAACCAATTGTCTGGATTTAATCAATAAGAAGGAAAAGCAGACAATTACTGATAATCAAGGCACGGAGGCACCGATGTGAACTGGAGCTCATCTCATAAATATATCTAACCGCAACTCAGCATATAGTCTACTCCACAGACCTGAAACATATATCTATATTGAAATGTCTACTGTAAATAGAACGATTCAAAACGAAAGAAAACGTAATGCTCTCTGCTTATGAAATGAACGGTGCGTTTCCTCTCTGCGCATGCACCTGCGAAGATCGCGAGCATCGTCAACTTCATCTTTATTAATAAACAATTAAAATGTCTCCTTGCTATATATTTCTTCTTTGTGACAGCTTTTTATTTTCGGCAGTGCCGCTGCTACCCTTAGGCTAAAGCGTTAAGTTACAAGTTACAAGCTCACCACCGCATCAAAAACATGATTGCGTGATAAAAACATGAAAAATACTACCTAAACATAGCCTAACTGTTTAGAAAAAAAAACACAGAACGAATAGCCTAATGTGCATACGTCCATCTCTTTTGTTTGAAATGGAAAAAATATAGCTGCTAGACCTATCTAAAAAAAAAAAAGAAAAAAAAGGTTTGACTATCAGACGACTACGGCAAAATCTAACGAATCAGATTCGACCATGAAAATCCTTAGTTGAAAACAGCCCTAATATATATATATATATATATATATATATATATATATATATATATATATGTATGTGTATAATGCTGTAGTGTCAGTAGGTAATATCAGATTACATTTCTAAACATTTCTTTTGTCATTAATTGTAATAATCAGTTAATAATCAGTTATCAATAATCAGATATTTGCACTTATAGTGCACCTTTTCTAGAAGACCATTAATTGAGTCAGTGTTGCTCCAACATTGTAATTCTGGCCGATACCAATAAGTTGATGATGTTCATGTTGGTCAAAAACTTTAAAAGCATCTGTTTAACACATTTCATCTGAATTTCATTTGTAATGTAATTTTTAGATATCAGATGTAAAACCAGTTTTAAGCTCTAGAAAGAGGTTTGAGTTACATCTGAGTTTCTGATCAGTATATAACTGATTTCTTCCAGGTGTTCAGAAGATGCCCATCGAGAAAACCACTGAAGTGCCTCAAGGTACCCGAGGTTTAAATCAGAATATCCCCATCACTAGTAAGCTTTATCTATGAGAGCTCATGTAATTACAAAGCATGTTTTATTCTGTACAGAGAATGACAGTGAGGAAGAAATTGAAAACCTTGTGGAAAGGACAAAAAGTGTGCTGGTCAAATGCTGAAGTTACAGCTGCAATGAAACATTTTAAGGCACATATAACCAAAGGAAAACTGGCCACACTGACTGAATGGCAGAAGTGTAAGGCCACTGAAGACCCTTTCCGTGGAGTTTGAATTTCTGCCTCACCGTCATTTTCGGCACAGAAGAATACATGCTTTAGTAAGCTCTAAACACGAGAGCTCATGTATCAGTGTACAGTAAAACACTGATGTTCACTTTCAGAAGCTGTAGGGATGTTTTCTTGTCACAAAGAGAGGTGAAACATGTATGTAGGTTACATAATAGATCATTTAAGTTTGTTTTACACACTTTAAACATTACTGTATCGAATATCGCAATATTTAATGAGTTAACGCATATCGCTTTTTCTTGGATACTGTGCAGCCCTAAGCAGCATCTACTGCATGCTGAGTGAGTTAATTTTATACATTTCAAAGCCTGTATATGACGTCTTTAGA
>JAQIUQ010000958.1:0-11469 GCA_030378365.1 Hybognathus amarus | reverse complement strand
AGACCCTTCCAGAGCTGAGATATTGAGATATTTATAATGGCATAAATCCCAGAAAAAACGACAGGGGTACCCCTGTCATTTTTTTTTTTGGGGTCAAAATTTTGAGTTTTCTCTGATCTTCTTGAAACTCTGGATTCTGATAGAGGGCCATGAGACTTAGACCTGAGTGCAAAAATGGAGGCTCTAGACCCTTCCAGAGCTGAGATATTGAGATATTTATAATGGCATAAATCCCAGAAAAAACGACAGGGGTACCCCTGTCATTTTTTTTTGGGGGGGTCAAAATTTTGAGTTTCTCTGATCTTCTTGAAACTCTGGATTCTGATAGAGGGCCATGAGACTTAGACCTGAGTGCAAAAATGGAGGCTCTAGACCCTTCCAGAGCTGAGATATTGAGATATTTATAATGGCATAAATCCCAGAAAAAACGACAGGGGTACCCCTGTCATTTTTTTTGTGGGGTCAAAATTTTGAGTTTCTCTGATCTTCTTGAAACTCTGGATTCTGATAGAGGGCCATGAGACTTAGACCTGAGTGCAAAAATGGAGGCTCTAGACCCTTCCAGAGCTGAGATATTGAGATATTTATAATGGCATAAATCCCAGAAAAAAACAACAGGGGTACCCCTGTCATTTTTTTTTGGGGGTCAAAATTTTGAGTTTCTCTGATCTTCTTGAAACTCTGGATTCTGATAGAGGGCCATGAGACTTAGACCTGAGTGCAAAAATGGAGGCTCTAGACCCTTCCAGAGCTGAGATATTGAGATATTTATAATGGCATAAATCCCAGAAAAAACGACAGGGGTACCCCTGTCATTTTTTTTTTTGGGGTCAAAATTTTGAGTTTCTCTGATCTTCTTGAAACTCTGGATTCTGATAGAGGGCCATGAGACTTAGACCTGAGTGCAAAAATGGAGGCTCTAGACCCTTCCAGAGCTGAGATATTGAGATATTTATAATGGCATAAATCCCAGAAAAAAACGACAGGGGTACCCCTGTCATTTTTTTTTGGGGTCAAAATTTTGAGTTTCTCTGATCTTCTTGAAACTCTGGATTCTGATAGAGGGCCATGAGACTTAGACCTGAGTGCAAAAATGGAGGCTCTAGACCCTTCCAGAGCTGAGATATTGAGATATTTATAATGGCATAAATCCCAGAAAAAACGACAGGGGTACCCCTGTCATTTTTTTTTGGGGGGTCAAAATTTTGAGTTTCTCTGATCTTCTTGAAACTCTGGATTCTGATAGAGGGCCATGAGACTTAGACCTGAGTGCAAAAATGGAGGCTCTAGACCCTTCCAGAGCTGAGATATTGAGATATTTATAATGGCATAAATCCCAGAAAAAAACGACAGGGGTACCCCTGTCATTTTTTTTTGGGGGGTCAAAATTTTGAGTTTCTCTGATCTTCTTGAAACTCTGGATTCTGATAGAGGGCCATGAGACTTAGACCTGAGTGCAAAAATGGAGGCTCTAGACCCTTCCAGAGCTGAGATATTGAGATATTTATAATGGCATAAATCCCAGAAAAAAACGACAGGGGTACCCCTGTCATTTTTTTTTTGGGGGTCAAAATTTTGAGTTTCTCTGATCTTCTTGAAACTCTGGATTCTGATAGAGGGCCATGAGACTTAGACCTGAGTGCAAAAATGGAGGCTCTAGACCCTTCCAGAGCTGAGATATTGAGATATTTATAATGGCATAAATCCCAGAAAAAAACGACAGGGGTACCCCTGTCATTTTTTTTGGGGGTCAAAATTTTGAGTTTCTCTGATCTTCTTGAAACTCTGGATTCTGATAGAGGGCCATGAGACTTAGACCTGAGTGCAAAAATGGAGGCTCTAGACCCTTCCAGAGCTGAGATATTGAGATATTTATAATGGCATAAATCCCAGAAAAAAACGACAGGGGTACCCCTGTCATTTTTTTTTTGGGGTCAAAATTTTGAGTTTCTCTGATCTTCTTGAAACTCTGGATTCTGATAGAGGGCCATGAGACTTAGACCTGAGTGCAAAAATGGAGGCTCTAGACCCTTCCAGAGCTGAGATATTGAGATATTTATAATGGCATAAATCCCAGAAAAAACGACAGGGGTACCCCTGTCATTTTTTTTTTTGGGTCAAAAATTTGAGTTTCTCTGATCTTCTTGAAACTCTGGATTCTGATAGAGGGCCATGAGACTTAGACCTGAGTGCAAAAATGGAGGCTCTAGACCCTTCCAGAGCTGAGATATTGAGATATTTATAATGGCATAAATCCCAGAAAAAAACGACAGGGGTACCCCTGTCATTTTTTTTTGGGGTCAAAAATTTGAGCTTCTCTGATCTTCTTGAAACTCTGGATTCTGACAGAGGGCCATGAGACTTAGACCTGAGTGCAAAAATGGAGGCTCTAGACCCTTCCAGAGCTGAGATATTGAGATATGTATAATGGCATAAATCCCAGAAAATAACGACAGGGGTACCCCTGTCATTTTTTTTTTGGGGTCAAAATTTTTAGTTTCTCTGAACTTCTTGAAACTCTGGATTCTGATAGAGGGCCATGAGACGTAGACCTGAGTGCAAAAATGGAGGCTCTAGACCCTTCCAGAGCTGAGATATTGAGATATTTATAATGGCATAAATCCCAGAAAAAACGACAGGGGTACCCCTGTCATTTTTTTTTTTGGGTCAAAATTTTGAGTTTCTCTGATCTTCTTGAAACTCTGGATTCTGATAGAGGGCCATGAGACTTAGACCTGAGTGCAAAAATGGAGGCTCTAGACCCTTCCAGAGCTGAGATATTGAGATATTTATAATGGCATAAATCCCAGAAAAAAACGACAGGGGTACCCCTGTCATTTTTTTTTTGGGGTCAAAATTTTGAGTTTCTCTGATCTTCTTGAAACTCTGGATTCTGATAGAGGGCCATGAGACTTAGACCTGAGTGCAAAAATGGAGGCTCTAGACCCTTCCAGAGCTGAGATATTGAGATATTTATAATGGCATAAATCCCAGAAAAAAACGACAGGGGTACCCCTGTCATTTTTTTTTTGGGGGTCAAAAATTTGAGTTTCTCTGATCTTCTTGAAACTCTGGATTCTGATAGAGGGCCATGAGACTTAGACCTGAGTGCAAAAATGGAGGCTCTAGACCCTTCCAGAGCTGAGATATTGAGATATTTATAATGGCATAAATCCCAGAAAAAAACGACAGGGGTACCCCTGTCATTTTTTTTTTGGGGGTCAAAAATTTGAGTTTCTCTGATCTTCTTGAAACTCTGGATTCTGATAGAGGGCCATGAGACTTAGACCTGAGTGCAAAAATGGAGGCTCTAGACCCTTCCAGAGCTGAGATATTGAGATATTTATAATGGCATAAATCCCAGAAAAAACGACAGGGGTACCCCTGTCATTTTTTTTTTGGGGGTCAAAAATTTTGAGTTTCTCTGATCTTCTTGAAACTCTGGATTCTGATAGAGGGCCATGAGACTTAGACCTGAGTGCAAAAATGGAGGCTCTAGACCCTTCCAGAGCTGAGATATTGAGATATTTATAATGGCATAAATCCCAGAAAAAACGACAGGGGTACCCCTGTCATTTTTTTTTTGGGGTCAAAAATTTGAGTTTCTCTGATCTTCTTGAAACTCTGGATTCTGATAGAGGGCCATGAGACTTAGACCTGAGTGCAAAAATGGAGGCTCTAGACCCTTCCAGAGCTGAGATATTGAGATATTTATAATGGCATAAATCCCAGAAAAAACGACAGGGGTACCCCTGTCATTTTTTTTTTGGGGTCAAAATTTTGAGTTTCTCTGATCTTCTTGAAACTCTGGATTCTGATAGAGGGCCATGAGACTTAGACCTGAGTGCAAAAATGGAGGCTCTAGACCCTTCCAGAGCTGAGATATTGAGATATTTATAATGGCATAAATCCCAGAAAAAACGACAGGGGTACCCCTGTCATTTTTTTTTTTGGGGTCAAAAATTTGAGTTTCTCTGATCTTCTTGAAACTCTGGATTCTGATAGAGGGCCATGAGACTTAGACCTGAGTGCAAAAATGGAGGCTCTAGACCCTTCCAGAGCTGAGATATTGAGATATTTATAATGGCATAAATCCCAGAAAAAACGACAGGGGTACCCCTGTCATTTTTTTTTTGGGGGTCAAAAATTTGAGTTTCTCTGATCTTCTTGAAACTCTGGATTCTGATAGAGGGCCATGAGACTTAGACCTGAGTGCAAAAATGGAGGCTCTAGACCCTTCCAGAGCTGAGATATTGAGATATTTATAATGGCATAAATCCCAGAAAAAAACGACAGGGGTACCCCTGTCATTTTTTTTTTGGGTCAAAAATTTGAGTTTCTCTGATCTTCTTGAAACTCTGGATTCTGATAGAGGGCCATGAGACTTAGACCTGAGTGCAAAAATGGAGGCTCTAGACCCTTCCAGAGCTGAGATATTGAGATATTTATAATGGCATAAATCCCAGAAAAAACGACAGGGGTACCCCTGTCATTTTTTTTTTTGGGTCAAAAATTTGAGTTTCTCTGATCTTCTTGAAACTCTGGATTCTGATAGAGGGCCATGAGACTTAGACCTGAGTGCAAAAATGGAGGCTCTAGACCCTTCCAGAGCTGAGATATTGAGATATTTATAATGGCATAAATCCCAGAAAAAACGACAGGGGTACCCCTGTCATTTTTTTTTTGGGGTCAAAAATTTGAGTTTCTCTGATCTTCTTGAAACTCTGGATTCTGATAGAGGGCCATGAGACTTAGACCTGAGTGCAAAAATGGAGGCTCTAGACCCTTCCAGAGCTGAGATATTGAGATATTTATAATGGCATAAATCCCAGAAAAAACGACAGGGGTACCCCTGTCATTTTTTTTTTTGGGGTCAAAAATTTGAGTTTCTCTGATCTTCTTGAAACTCTGGATTCTGATAGAGGGCCATGAGACTTAGACCTGAGTGCAAAAATGGAGGCTCTAGACCCTTCCAGAGCTGAGATATTGAGATATTTATAATGGCATAAATCCCAGAAAAAACGACAGGGGTACCCCTGTCATTTTTTTTTTGGGGTCAAAAATTTGAGTTTCTCTGATCTTCTTGAAACTCTGGATTCTGATAGAGGGCCATGAGACTTAGACCTGAGTGCAAAAATGGAGGCTCTAGACCCTTCCAGAGCTGAGATATTGAGATATTTATAATGGCATAAATCCCAGAAAAAAACGACAGGGGTACCCCTGTCATTTTTTTTTTTGGGGTCAAAATTTTGAGTTTCTCTGATCTTCTTGAAACTCTGGATTCTGATAGAGGGCCATGAGACTTAGACCTGAGTGCAAAAATGGAGGCTCTAGACCCTTCCAGAGCTGAGATATTGAGATATTTATAATGGCATAAATCCCAGAAAAAAACGACAGGGGTACCCCTGTCATTTTTTTTTTTGGGGTCAAAAATTTTGAGTTTCTCTGATCTTCTTGAAACTCTGGATTCTGATAGAGGGCCATGAGACTTAGACCTGAGTGCAAAAATGGAGGCTCTAGACCCTTCCAGAGCTGAGATATTGAGATATTTATAATGGCATAAATCCCAGAAAAAAACGACAGGGGTACCCCTGTCATTTTTTTTTTGGGGTCAAAAATTTGAGTTTCTCTGATCTTCTTGAAACTCTGGATTCTGATAGAGGGCCATGAGACTTAGACCTGAGTGCAAAAATGGAGGCTCTAGACCCTTCCAGAGCTGAGATATTGAGATATTTATAATGGCATAAATCCCAGAAAAAAACGACAGGGGTACCCCTGTCATTTTTTTTTTTTGGGTCAAAAATTTGAGTTTCTCTGATCTTCTTGAAACTCTGGATTCTGATAGAGGGCCATGAGACTTAGACCTGAGTGCAAAAATGGAGGCTCTAGACCCTTCCAGAGCTGAGATATTGAGATATTTATAATGGCATAAATCCCAGAAAAAACGACAGGGGTACCCCTGTCATTTTTTTTTTTGGGGTCAAAATTTTTAGTTTCTCTGATCTTCTTGAAACTCTGGATTCTGATAGAGGGCCATGAGACTTAGACCTGAGTGCAAAAATGGAGGCTCTAGACCCTTCCAGAGCTGAGATATTGAGATATTTATAATGGCATAAATCCCAGAAAAAACGACAGGGGTACCCCTGTCATTTTTTTGGGGGGTCAAAAATTTGAGTTTCTCTGATCTTCTTCAAACTCTGGATTCTGATAGAGGGCCATGCGACTTAGACCTGAGTGCAAAAATGGAGGCTCTAGACCCTTCCAGAGCTGAGATATTGAGATATTTATAATGGCATAAATCCCAGAAAAAAACGACAGGGGTACCCCTGTCATTTTTTTTTTTGGGTCAAAAATTTGAGTTTCTCTGATCTTCTTGAAACTCTGGATTCTGATAGAGGGCCATGAGACTTAGACCTGAGTGCAAAAATGGAGGCTCTAGACCCTTCCAGAGCTGAGATATTGAGATATTTATAATGGCATAAATCCCAGAAAAAACGACAGGGGTACCCCTGTCATTTTTTTTTTGGGGTCAAAAATTTGAGTTTCTCTGATCTTCTTGAAACTCTGGATTCTGATAGAGGGCCATGAGACTTAGACCTGAGTGCAAAAATGGAGGCTCTAGACCCTTCCAGAGCTGAGATATTGAGATATTTATAATGGCATAAATCCCAGAAAAAACGACAGGGGTACCCCTGTCATTTTTTTTTTGGGGGTCAAAAATTTGAGTTTCTCTGATCTTCTTGAAACTCTGGATTCTGATAGAGGGCCATGAGACTTAGACCTGAGTGCAAAAATGGAGGCTCTAGACCCTTCCAGAGCTGAGAAATTGAGATATGTACAGTGGTTACTCAACCAGAATAATACTTTTACCGCCGTCGCTCCCGCGGCGGTGAAATTCGGATCTGTATTTGCTGCCTTTTACCGCTAAGCGGCGCTACAATCACAGACTTTGAAATGTGTCCGTTTATTCTCTCTATTGCGTAATCTAACGCCGCGCCGCGGCTCATTCAGAGCGATTGAAAGCTGGTAACAGATGAATTCAAGTGAAACATAAACAAATTCATAATCACAATACTGAAATTAAATTGAATAAATAGTAAAAACATTACAACATAAAACATTGCAACAGAATATATATATATATTAGGCTATCAATGGGGCTAAGGAAGAGCATAAGACGAGACTTAATAGTGTTCAGACGGTAGCTCAGTGGGTAACGCAACAACATAAATCTCACTGCGCTTCAAGCGATCCGAGATCGAATCTCACTGTGGCCAATATACTGTTGGCCAACTTCATTTATGTTTTACCGTTCTTGATGCTTAAATATGTAACTGTTTATTAGCGAGTTCATTAACTGTTTATTTATTTAATGTCAAGCGTTTTGTTTAATTATCATCAATGCCACTTTAACGTAAATTTGCTAGATTCCATGTAGAGCCGCTGCACGACCAAACTGATGAGGGAAATGAAAATAGTTTTTTTTTAAAGCTGATCGCGTCAGAAAATGAAAATAATGATGCTCGTCTTTAATCTGCTAAATTATTGTTTTGTGAAGTTGACTGACAGTGATACCTGGCCATAGCAATGGGAGACTGATTTTGTTGACTTGACAGACTAACTAAGTAGTATTACTTTCAATATAAAAACAAATGAAAATGTAAAAGAACACTAAAATTGATTAAGTTTGAATCCCGAACAAACATGGTCTACTTTTTTATTATTAATGCAGAGAGATTTGTCAATAGTTCTAAAACTTTTTTACCCCCCTTTTTTTGTCTAGCCTATATTTTATATTTATAAAATAAAATTACCATGCATTTCCATTTACATTAGGGACCATTTTATCCAACAAAAATGACTGAATTAACATCTGCATAATAATAATAATAATAATAATAATAATAAAAACACTATTTTTTTCTTGTAAAAACACAATTTTTTTATTTTTTCAACAAAATTTTTTGACCAGAACAAGACGAGTAAATAGCCAGATGTTAAAAAATAAACAAACAAAAAACAATATATCAAAATTTTAAAACAGAGAAAATAATAAATTAAAATAGTTTTGTTACATTTAACGAAAGCAAAATGTAAATGTACAAATAAATTTTAAAACGAATAGAAAAAAAACTTTAAAATATAGCTCTACAATATCTAATATTGTAGACGTCGGTGGGCAACAGTGTTTCTCGGTGAGCGTAGAAATTCGTTCACCCTGTCCTTGATCCGCTTGCTGTCACTGCTAGTCATGTGGGGCATTTAAATGTAGCCTACTTTAGCTTCCAAAAGACTTCCAAAAATATATAGTTTTATTTGAAATGATCACACCGGTAAGATTAGAATGGTCAGTGCCCCTGTCATCGGCTGATAAATTCGTTCTAAAAAGAACAAATTTATGACCTAAAAAAGAAACACTGTCACATTAAACATTTATCTTATCATAAACATTGACTAGTTGTGTGTGTGCGTCACCATTAAATGTTTTAGATTTTTTTTTTTTTCGATAATGTGTTGCATTTTATATTCTGTATTTTTCGGGGATTTTATTGTAGGCTACTAAATTATATTATCCATTAATTAACTTTTTAGCATAGACCTAAAAAAGAAACACTGTCACATTAAACTAGCTACATCTTGCAAGCTTTGGAAGTTAAAAGTTATATACATTTTTTTTATTTTATTCTTATGAAAAATGCACAAAAATACAATTTTAGATTTTTATATGAATATATTTTCCAAACCATGTTTTTTTAATCTAAAACTGTAAGAACATCATATAGCTATAAATCTAAAAACATATATTATTTTTATTTATTATTATTTTAATCCATAAATCCATAAGTCTAAAAACCATAATCTATATTTATATACGGATGTTAGCTAAAATTATAACAACGTCAACACGAAGAAAACTTTATTACATTAGGAATATATTTTTCTAATAAATACATTCTCTGGGAATTTATATTTCAAGTTGTGACAGCAAAAAAAATGGAATTCCCATTTTTTCAGGGCACAAATGCTGGGTTACTATTTTTATTGAAGTAAAAATTGTCTTTCCACAAAAAATTGTCTTTCCACAAAAAGTTGTGTCAAGTCCGTCTAACGTTTTTCTTTAATGGTTGAGAGACATTTATCTTATAAACATTGACTAGGCCTAGTTGTGTGTTCGTGTCACGCGTTAAATGTTTTAGAATGTCACACACCATTCAAATGCAAAATATGCGCCCTCCCCACTTTAAGCTAACTCAAGCAAGCTCCTGAGATGAGGCTGGCAATATGTTGTTTTTTCCCCGGCTCACAACTGCAATATTATGAAGCTGCAGACTCGGAGCCTGCATCTACAGTCCCCCACCCAGAGTCCCGCATTCTCAGACCCCTCGTTTTTCCAACACAGCGCCTCCTGCTGTTCGAAAGATCGTATAACACCCACACACAGAGTACAGCGCACGCTTATCCAAATGCAATTAAAAACAATAGGATGCAATATTACGGTCTCCAAATAAATTATCCAATAAATATTTGTGTTCCCTGCTTAATGAATGTGCCAAAAAACTCATTGTTACTGATGGAAGGGATACAATTACAGATTGAACTATCTTCTGAAAAAAACTCTGTGATATTATATTGCTTCAATGTTTTTATATATTTTTTTATTCAAATTACTATTTTTCTTTCAGTTTAACCTATAATGGTATAATTAACACTACCATGCTAACATTACAAAATCTGTTTTTTTTGATATTTTGAATGCGAAGCAAAACAAATCAGAATAGACAAAACATCAATAATAAACAATTCTGTACTTTATTTAATGATCACCTAAACATCATCTTGCTGTAAAGAAAAAAGGAAGAAAAAACTGTGTTTGTGACTTTACTTTTTTGTCTTCAATTGCATTAAAAAAACCTCATTTATAAGTCGCTTTGGATAATCATAAAATGATATGTTGCTGGGTTCGGCAGGGTCGACTGAAATCGATGTATGATGTACCCTGGAATAGCCTACAACAGTACAATAGGCCCGATAGCACATGTCTTATGATGTTTCAAAAAGAAAGAAATGTTTGCAAATGTTACCTTCATGTTGCACTGCTCTATTGAAGTGTCCCTTGAGATGTTTTTAACTTTGGACAAGTTTGTGGGTTTGAAATATATGGGGGCACAGAATGGGCAGTGAAATCACTCCAACATTTTTGACATCTACAAAAAGTCCAAGGTTAAAGGCTAACGTTAGCAATCAAAATATTTTCGGGGAAGAGGGCGAAAAAACATGCATTAACGGCTCAAATCTTGTTACAAACTATCTTTACAAATATTAAATGGACTATTCATATGTTGTATCGATGCAATATTATGAAGCTGCAGACTCGGAGCCTGCATCCACAGTCCCCCACCGAGAGTCCCGCATTCTCAGACCCCTCGTTTTTCGAACACAGCGCCTCCGGCTGTTCAAAAGATCGAACACCCGCACACAGAGTACAGCGCACGCTTATCCAAATGCAATTAAAAACAATAGGATGCAATATTGCGGTCTCCAAATAAATTATCCAATAAATATTTGCGTTCCCTGCTTAATGCATGTGCAAAAAACAAACAAACTAATTGTTACTGATGGAAGGGATATACAATTGCAGATTGAACTGTCTTCAGAAAGATAGTAGGCCTATGTGATATTATATTGCTACAATGTTTTTTTAGATATATTTTTTATTCAAATTCCAATTTTTCTTTCAGTTCAACCTATAATGGTCTAATTAACATTACCATGCTAACATTACAAAATCAGTTTTTTGATATTTTGAATGCGATTCAAAACAAATCAGAATAGACAAAACACCAATAATAAACAATTCTGTACTTTATTTAATGATCACCTAAACATCATCTTGCTGTTAAGAAAAAAAGGAAGAAAAAACTGTGTTCATGACTTTACTTTTCGTCTTTAATTGCATTAAAAAAACTCATTTATAAGTCGCTTTGCATAATCATAAAATGATGTTGGGTTCGGCAGGGGCAACTCCATCGATGTAGGCCTATGGTGTACCCTGGAATAGCCTACAACATAGGACCGATAGCACATGTCTTATGATGTTTCAAAGCTAAATTATAAACGTTAGCTATCTAAATATTTTCGGGGGAAGAGGGCGAAAAAACATACATTAACGGCTCAAATCTTGTTACAAACTAACTTTACAAATATTCAATGGACTATTCATATGTTGTATCGATGAGCTAAATTAGTTTTATTAAAAAATAAATCAAACGAGTAGGCTGCTACGATTCGCTAAATAAAATTGAAGATAGCCTACTCACGTTCTGGCTTAAGTTCTTACATGTTCTTCACATGTTTATCCGATACAATTTGATAGGAGGCGCTGTCTCGAAAAACGAGGGGTCTGAGAATGCGGGACTCTGGGTGCAGGGGGACTGTAGATGCAGGTCTCCGAGTCTGCAGCTTCATACT
>JAQIUQ010000957.1:0-55939 GCA_030378365.1 Hybognathus amarus | reverse complement strand
TGACCATATTTCTAGTTCAGTTCACATATTTGCTAGCTTCATTTATGCCATTGTAAATATCTCAATATCTCAGCTCTGTATGCCATTATAAATATTCTAAATATCTCAGCTCTGGAAGGGTCTAGAGCCTCCATTTTTGCACTCAGATCTAAGTCCCATGGCCCTCTATCAGAATCCAGAGTTTCAAGAAAATCTAAATTTTGACCCAAAAAAAAACGTAAGGGGTACCACTGTCGTTTTTTTTTCGGGTGGAAATTTTGATTTCTTGAAACTCTCAGATTCTGATAGAGGGCATGGACTTAGATCTAAGTGCAAAATGAAGGCTCTGACCCTTGCAGAGCTGAGATATTTGATATTTATAATGGCATACAGAGCTGAGATATTGAGATATTTACAATGGCATAAATGCTACGTGAAATCTACAATATCTCAGCTCTGGAAGGTGTCGAGCCTCCATTTTTGCACTCAGATCTAAGTCACATGGCCCTCTATCAGAATCCAGAGTTTCAAGAAAATGCGAAATTTTGACCCAAAAAAAAAAACGTACAGGGGTACCACTGTCGATTTTTTTTTTCGGGTAGAAGTTTTGATTTTCTTGAAACTCTGGATTCAGATAGAGGGCCATGTGACTTAGATCTAAGTGCAAAATGGAGGCTCTAGACCCTTCCAGAGCTGAGATATTGAGATTTCACGTAGCATTTATGCCATTGTAAATATCTCAGATATTTCAGCTCTGTATGCCATTATGAATATCTCAAATATCTCAGCTCTGGAAGGGTCTAGAGCCTCCATTTTTGCACTCAGATCTAAGTCCCATGGCCCTCTATCAGAATCCAGAGTTTCAAGAAAATCAAAATTTTGACCCGAAAAAAAAACGTAAGGGGTACCACTGTCGTTTTTTTTTGTCAGAGATTTTGATTTTCTTGAAACTCTGCATTCTGATAGAGGCCATGGGACTTAGATCTGAGTGCAAAATGAAGGCTCTAGACCTTCCAGAGCTGAGATATTTAGATATTTATAATGGCATACAGAGCTAAATATTGAGATATTTACAATGGCATAAATGCTACAATGAAAATCTCAATATCTCAGCTCTGGAAGGTGCTAGAGCCTCCATTTTTGCACTCAGATCTAAGTCACATGGCCCTCTATCAGAATCCAGAGTTTCAAGAAAATCAAAATTTTGACCCAAAAAAAAACGTACAGGGGTACCCCTTCGTTTTTTTTTTTGAGGTCAGAAGTTTTGATTTTCTTGAAACTCTGATTCTGATAGAGGCCAGTGGGACTTAGATCTGAGTGAAAATGGAAGCTCTAGACCCTTCCAGAGCTGAGATATTTAGATATTTATAATGGCATACAAGCTGAGATATTGAGATATTTACAATGGCATAAATGCTACGTGAAATCTCAATATCTCAGCTCTGGAAGGTGTCTAGAGCCTCCATTTTTGCACTCAGATCTAAGTCCCATGGCCCTCTATCAGAATCCAGAGTTTCAAGAAAATCAAAATTTTGACCCGAAAAAAAAACGTAAGGGGTACCACTGTCGTTTTTTTTTTCAGGTCAAAATTTTGATTTTCTTGAAACTCTGGATTCTGATAGAGGGCCATGGGACTTAGATCTGAGTGCAAAAATGGAGGCTCTAGACCCTTCCAGAGCTGAGATATTTAGATATTTATAATGGCATACAGAGCTGAGATATTGAGATATTTACAATGGCATAAATGCTACGTGAAATCTCAATATCTCAGCTCTGGAAGGTATAGAGCCTCCATTTTTGCACTCAGATCTAAGTCCCATGGCCCTCTATGGAATCCAGAGTTTCAAGAAAATCAAAATTTTGACCCAAAAAAAAAAACGACAGTGGTACCCCTTACGTTTTTTTTGGAGGTGAGAAATTTTGATTTTCTTGAAATTCTGGATTCTGATAGAGGGCCATGGACTTTAGATCTGAGTGCAAAATGGAGGCTCTGACCCTTCCAGAGCTGAGATATTGAGATTTCAGCGTAGCATTTATGCCATTGTAAATATCTCAATATCTCAGCTCTGTATGCATTATAAATATCTAAATATCTCAGCTCTGGAAGGTGTCTAGAGCCTCCATTTTTGCACTCAGATCTAAGTCCCATGGCCCTCTATCAGAATCCAGAGTTTCAAGAAAATCAAAATTTTGACCCGAAAAAAAAAAACGTAAGGGGTACCACTGTCGTTTTTTTTTCGAGGTCAGAATTTTGATTTTCTTGAAACTCTGGATTCTGATAGAGGGCCATGGAACTTAGATCTGAGTGCAAATGGAGGCTCTAGACCCTTCCAGAGCTGAGTATTTAGATATTTATAATGGCATACAGAGCTGAGATATTGAGATATTTCACAATGGCATAAATGCTACGTGAAATCTCAATATCTCAGCTCTGGAAGGTCTAGAGCCTCCATTTTTGCACTCAGATCTAAGTCCCATGGCCCTCTATCGGAATCCAGAGTTTCAAGAAAATCAAAATTTTGACCCGAAAAAAAAACGTACAGGGGTACCACTGTCGTTTTTTTTCAGGGTCAGAATTTTGATTTTCTTGAAACTCTGATTCTGATCAGAGGCCATGGGACTTAGATCTGAGTGCAAAATGGAGGCTCTAGACCCTTCCAGAGCTGAGATATTGAGATTTCATAATGGCATTTATGCCATTGTAAATATCTCAATATCTCAGCTGCATGTATGCTTATGAAATATCTCAATATCTCAGCTCTGGAAGGGTCTGAGAGCCTCCATTTTTGCACTCAGATCTAAGTCACATGGCCCTCTATCAGAATCCAGAGTTTCAAGAAAATCAAAATTTTGACCCGAAAAAAAAACGTACAGGGGTACCACTACGTTTTTTTTTCTGAGTTAGAATTTTGATTTTCTTGAAACTTCTGGATTATGATAGAGGGCCATGTGGACTTAGATCTGAGTGCAAAAATGGAGGCTCTAGACCCTTCCAGAGCTGAGATATTTAGATATTTTATAATGGCATACTAGAGCTGAGAATATTAAGATATTTACAATGGCATAAATGCTACGTGAAATCTCAATATCTCAGCTCTGGAAGGTCTAGAGCCTCCATTTTTGCACTCAGATCTAAGTCCCATGGCCCTCTATCAGAATCCAGAGTTTCAAGAAAATCAAAATTTTGACCCGAAAAAAAACGTAAGGGGTACCACTGTCGTTTTTTTTCGAGGGTGCGAAGTTTTGATTTTCTTGAAACTCTGGATTCTGATAGAGGGCCATGGGACTTAGATCTGAGTGCAAAATGAAGGCTCTAGACCTTTCCAGAGCTGAGATATTTAGATATTTATAATGGCATACAGAGCTGAGATATTGAGATATTTACAATGGCATAAATGCTACGTGAAATCTCAATATCTCAGCTCTGAAAGGTCTAGAGCCTCCATTTTTGCACTCAGATCTAAGTCACATGGCCCTCTATCAGAATCCAGAGTTTCAAGAAAATCAAAATTTTGACCCGAAAAAAAAAACGTACAGGGGTACCCCTTACGTTTTTTTTTTCGAGGTCAAAATTTTGATTTTCTTGAAACTCTGGATTCTGATAGAGGGCCATGGGACTTAGATCTGAGTGCAAAAATGGAGGCTCTAGACCCTTCCAGAGCTGAGATATTTGAGATATTTATAATGGCATACAGAGCTGAGATATTGAGATATTTACAATGGCATAAATGCTACGTGAAATCTCAATATCTCAGCTCTGGAAGGTCTAGAGCCTCCATTTTTGCACTCAGATCTAAGTCACATGGCCCTCTATCAGAATCCAGAGTTTCAAGAAAATCAAAATTTTGACCCGAAAAAAAAACGTACAGGGGTACCACTGTACGTTTTTTTTCGAGGTCAAAATTTTGATTTTCTTGAAACTCTGGATTCTGATAGAGGCCATGGGACTTAGATCTGAGTGCAAAAATGGAGGCTCTAGACCCTTCCAGAGCTGAGATATTTAGATATTTATAATGGCATACAGAGCTGAGATATTGAGATATTTTACAATGGCATAAATGCTACGTGAGATCTCAATATCTCAGCTCTGGAAGGTCTAGAGCCTCCATTTTTGCACTCAGATCTAAGTCACATGGCCCTCTATCAGAATCCAGAGTTTCAAGAAAATCAAAATTTTGACCCGAAAAAAAAACGTACAGTGGTACCCCTGTACGTTTTTTTTTCGGGTCAGAAATTTTGATTTTCTTGAAACTCTGGATTCTGATAGAGGGCCATGGGACTTGATCTGAGTGCAAAAATGGAGGCTCTAGACCCTTCCAGAGCTGAGATATTGAGATTTCACATAGCATTTATGCCATTGTAAATATCTCAATATCTCAGCTCTATATGCCATTATAAATATCTAAATATCTCAGCTCTGGAAGGGTCTAGAGCCTCCATTTTTGCACTCAGATCTAAGTCACATGGCCCTCTATCAGAATCCAGAGTTTCAAGAAAATCAAAATTTTGACCCAAAAAAAAAACGTAAGGGGTACCACTGTCGTTTTTTTTTCGAGGGTCAAAATTTTGATTTTCTTGAAACTCTGGATTCTGATAGAGGGCCATGGGACTTAGATCTGAGTGCAAAAATGGAGGCTCTAGACCCTTCCAGAGCTGAGATATTTAGATATTTATAATGGCATACAGAGCTGAGATATTGAGATATTTACAATGGCATAAATGCTACGTGAAATCTCAATATCTCAGCTCTGGAAGGTCTAGAGCCTCCATTTTTGCACTCAGATCTAAGTCCCATGGCCCTCTATCAGAATCCAGAGTTTCAAGAAAATCAAAATTTTGACCCGAAAAAAAAACGTACAGTGGTACCACTGTCGTTTTTTTTTCGGGTCAAAATTTTGATTTTCTTGAAACTCTGGATTCTGATAGAGGGCCATGTGACTTAGATCTGAGTGCAAAAATGGAGGCTCTAGACCCTTCCAGAGCTGAGATATTGAGATTTCACATAGCATTTATGCCATTGTAAATATCTCAATATCTCAGCTATATGCCATTATAAATATCTAAATATCTCAGCTCTGGAAGGGTCTAGAGCCTCCATTTTTGCACTCAGATCTAAGTCCCATGGCCCTCTATCAGAATCCAGAGTTTCAAGAAAATCAAAATTTTGACCCGAAAAAAAAACGACAGTGGTACCCCTTACGTTTTTTTTCGGGGTCAAAGTTTTGATTTTCTTGAAACTCTGGATTCTGATAGAGGGCCATGGGACTTAGATCTGAGTGCAAAAATGGAGGCTCTAGACCCTTGCAGAGCTGAGATATTGAGATTTCACGTAGCATTTATGCCATTGTAAATATCTCAATATCTCAGCTCTGTATGCCATTATAAATATCTAAATATCTCAGCTCTGGAAGGGTCTAGAGCCTCCATTTTTGCACTCAGATCTAAGTCCCATGGCCCTCTATCAGAATCCAGAGTTTCAAGAAAATCAAAATTTTGAGCCCAAAAAAAAAAACGTACAGGGGTACCACTGTCGTTTTTTTTTCGGGTCAAAATTTTGATTTTCTTGAAACTCTGGATTCTGATAGAGGGCCATGGGACTTAGATCTGAGTGCAAAAATGGAGGCTCTAGACCCTTCCAGAGCTGAGAATATTTAGATATTTATAATGGCATACAGAGCTGAGATATTGAGATATTTACAATGGCATAAATGCTACATGAAATCTCAATATCTCAGCTCTGGAAGGGTCTAGAGCCTCCATTTTTGCACTCAGATCTAAGTCCCATGGCCCTCTATCAGAATCCAGAGTTTCAAGAAAATCAAAATTTTGACCCGAAAAAAAAACGACAGTGGTACCACTGTCGTTTTTTCGGGTCAAAATTTTGATTTTCTTGAAACTCTGGATTCTGATAGAGGGCCATGGGACTTAGATCTGAGTGCAAAAATGGAGGCTCTAGACCCTTCCAGAGCTGAGATATTTAGATATTTATAATGGCATACAGAGCTGAGATATTGAGATATTTACAATGGCATAAATGCTACGTGAAATCTCAATATCTCAGCTCTGGAAAGGTCTGAGCCTCCATTTTTGCACTCAGATCTAAGTCCCATGGCCCTCTATCAGAATCCAGAGTTTCAAGAAAATCAAAATTTTGACCCGAAAAAAAAAAGCGTAAGGGGTACCACTGTCGTTTTTTTTTCGAGGTCAAAGTTTTGATTTTCTTGAAACTCTGGATTCTGATAGAGGGCCATGTGACTTAGATCTGAGTGCAGAAATGGAGGCTCTAGACCCTTCCAGAGCTGAGATATTGAGATTTCACGTAGCATTTATGCCATTGTAAATATCTCAATATCTCAGCTCTGTATGCCATTATAAATATCTAAATATCTCAGCTCTGGAAGGGTCTAGAGCCTCCATTTTTGCACTCAGATCTAAGTCCCATGGCCCTCTATCAGAATCCAGAGTTTCAAGAAAATCAAAATTTTGACCCAAAAAAAAAACGTACAGTGGTACCACTCGTTTTTTTTTCGGGTCAAAATTTTGATTTTCTTGAAACTCTGGATTCTGATAGAGGGCCATGGGACTTAGATCTGAGTGCAAAAATGGAGGCTCTAGACCCTTCCAGAGCTGAGATATTTTAGATATTTATAATGGCATACAGAGCTGAGATATTGAGATATTTACAATGGCATAAATGCTACGTGAAATCTCAATATCTCAGCTCTGGAAGGTCTAGAGCCTCCATTTTTGCACTCAGATCTAAGTCACATGGCCCTCTATCAGGAATCCAGAGTTTCAAGAAAATCAAAATTTTGACCCGAAAAAAAAACGTACAGTGGTACTCCTTGCGTTTTTTTTCGGGTCAAAATTTTGATTTTCTTGAAACTCTGGATTCTGATAGAGGGCCATGGGACTTAGATCTGAGTGCAAAAATGGAGGCTCTAGACCCTTCCAGAGCTGAGATATTGAGATTTCACGATAGCATTTATGCCATTGTAAATATCTCAATATCTCAGCTGCTATATGCCATTATGAATATCTAAATATCTCAGCTCTGGAAGGGTCTAGAGCCTCCATTTTTGCACTCAGATCTAAGTCCCATGGCCCTCTATCAGAATCCAGAGTTTCAAGAAAATCAAAATTTTGACCCGAAAAAAAAAAACGACAGTGGTACCCCTTCGATTTTTTTCGGGTCAAAATTTTGATTTTCTTGAAACTCTGGATTCTGATAGAGGGCCATGGGACTTAGATCTGAGTGCAAAAATGGAGGCTCTAGACCCTTCCAGAGCTGAGATATTAGATATTTATAATGGCATACAGAGCTGAGATATTGAGATATTTACAATGGCATAAATGCTACATGAAATCTCAATATCTCAGCTCTGGAAGGGTCTAGAGCCTCCATTTTTGCACTCAGATCTAAGTCCCATGGCCCTCTATCAGAATCCAGAGTTTCAAGAAAATCAAAATTTTGACCCGAAAAAAAAACGTACAGTGGTACCCCTTCGTTTTTTTTTCGGGTCGAAATTTGATTTTCTTGAAACTCTGGATTCTGATAGAGGGCCATGGGACTTAGATCTGAGTGCAAAAATGGAGGCTCTAGACCCTTCCAGAGCTGAGATATTTAGATATTTATAATGGCATATCAGAGCTGAGATATTGAGATATTTACAATGGCACTGAATGCTACATGAAATCTCAATATCTCAGCTCTGGAAGGGTCTGAGCCTCCATTTTTGCACTCAGATCTAAGTCCCATGGCCCTCTATCAGGAATCCAGAGTTTCAAGAAAATCAAAATTTTGACCCGAAAAAAAAACGTACAGGGGTACCACTGTCGTTTTTTTTCGGGGTCAAAATTTTGATTTTCTTGAAACTCTGGATTCTGATAGAGGGCCATGGGACTTAGATCTAAGTGCAAAAATGGAGGCTCTAGACCCTTCCAGAGCTGAGATATTTAGATATTTATAATGGCATACAGAGCTGAGATATTGAGATATTTTCAATGGCATAAATGCTACGATGAAATCTCAATATCTCAGCTCTGGAAGGGTCTAGAGCCTCCATTTTTGCACTCAGATCTAAGTCCCATGGCCCTCTATCAGAATCCAGAGTTTCAAGAAAATCAAAATTTTGACCCGAAAAAAAAACGACAGTGGTACCCCTTACGTTTTTTTTCGGGGTCAAAATTTTGATTTTCTTGAAACTCTGGATTCTGATAGAGGGCCATGGGACTTAGATCTGAGTGCAAAAATGGAGGCTCTAGACCCTTCCAGAGCTGAGATATTGAGATATTTATAATGGCATACAGAGCTGAGATATTGAGATATTTACAATGGCATAAATGCTACATGAAATCTCAATATCTCAGCTCTGGAAGGTGTGAGAGCCTCCATTTTGCACTCAGATCTAAGTCCCATGGCCCTCTATCAGAATCCAGAGTTTCAAGAAAATCAAAATTTTGACCCGAAAAAAAAAACGACAGTGGTACCCCTTACGTTTTTTTTCGGGTCAAAATTTTTGATTTTCTTGAAACTCTGGATTCTGATAGAGGGCCATGGGACTTAGATCTGAGTGCAAAAATGGAGGCTCTAGACCCTTCCAGAGCTGAGATATTTAGATATTTATAATGGCATACAGAGCTGAGATATTGAGATATTTACAATGGCATAAATGCTACATGAGATCTCAATATCTCAGCTCTGGAAGGGTCTAGAGCCTCCATTTTGCACTCAGATCTAAGTCACATGGCCCTCTATCGGAATCCAAGTTTCAAGAAAATCATAAAATTTTGACCCGAAAAAAAAAACGTAAGGGGTACCACTGTCGTTTTTTTTTTTAGGGTGGAATTTTGAATTTCTTGAAACTCTGGATTCTGATAGAGGGCCATGGGACTTAGATCTGAGTGCAAAAATGGAGGCTCTAGACCCTTCCAGAGCTGAGATATTGTAGATATTTATAATGGCATCAACTGAGATATTGAGATATTTACAATGGCATAAATGCTATATGAAATCTCAATATCTCAGCTCTGGAAGGGTCTGAGCCTCCATTTTTGCACTCAGATCTAAGTCACATGGCCCTCTATCAGAATCCAGAGTTTCAAGAAAATCAAAATTTTGACCCGAAAAAAAAAAACGTACAGTGGTACCCCTTACGTTTTTTTTCGGGTCAAAATTTTGATTTTCTTGAAACTCTGGATTCTGATAGAGGGCCATGTGACTTAGATCTGAGTGCAAAAATGGAGGCTCTAGACCCTTCCAGAGCTGAGATATTGAGATTTCACGTAGCATTTATGCCATTGTAGATATCTAAATATCTACAGCTCTATATGCCATTATAAATATCTAAATATCTCAGCTCTGGAAGGGTCTAGAGCCTCCATTTTTGCACTCAGATCTAAGTCCCATGGCCCTCTATCAGAATCCAGAGTTTCAAGAAAATCAAAATTTTGACCCGAAAAAAAAAAACGACAGTGGTACCCCTTACGTTTTTTTTTTCGGGTCAAAATTTTGATTTTCTTGAAACTCTGGATTCTGATAGAGGGCCATGTGACTTAGATCTGAGTGCAAAAATGGAGGCTCTAGACCCTTCCAGAGCTGAGATATTGAGATTTCACAGTAGCATTTATGCCATTGTAAATATCTCAATATCTCAGCTGCTGTATGCCATTATAAATATCTAAATATCTCAGCTCTGGAAGGGTCTAGAGCCTCCATTTTTGCACTCAGATCTAAGTCACATGGCCCTCTATCAGAATCCAGAGTTTCAAGAAAATCAAAATTTTGACCCGAAAAAAAAACGACAGTGGTACCCCTTCGTTTTTTTTTCGGGTCAAAATTTTGATTTTCTTGAAACTCTGGATTCTGATAGAGGGCCATGGGACTTAGATCTGAGTGCAAAAATGGAGGCTCTAGACCCTTCCAGAGCTGAGATATTTAGATATTTATAATGGCATACAGAGCTGAGATATTGAGATATTTACAATGGCATAAATGCTACGTGAAATCTCAATATCTCAGCTCTGGAAGGTCTAGAGCCTCCATTTTTGCACTCAGATCTAAGTCACATGGCCCTCTATCAGAATCCAGAGTTTCAAGAAAATCAAAATTTTGACCCGAAAAAAAAAACGACAGTGGTACCCCTTACGTTTTTTTTCGGGTCAGAAATTTTGATTTTCTTGAAACTCTGGATTCTGATAGAGGGCCATGGGACTTAGATCTGAGTGCAAAAATGGAGGCTCTAGACCCTTCCAGAGCTGAGATATTTAGATATTTATAATGGCATACAGAGCTGAGATATTGAGATATTTACAATGGCATAAATGCTACGTGAAATCTCAATATCTCAGCTCTGGAAGGGTCTAGAGCCTCCATTTTTGCACTCAGATCTAGTCACATGGCCCTCTATCAGAATCCAGAGTTTCAAGAAAATCAAAATTTTGACCCGAAAAAAAAACGACAGTGGTACCCCTTACGTTTTTTTTTTCGGGTCAAAATTTTTGATTTTCTTGAAACTCTGGATTCTGATAGAGGGCCATGGGACTTAGATCTGAGTGCAAAAATGGAGGCTCTAGACCCTTCCAGAGCTGAGATATTGAGATATTCACGATGGCATTTATGCCAGTTGTAAATATCTCAGATATCTCAGCTGGCATGTATGCCATTATAAATATCTCAATATCTCAGCTCTGGAAGGGTCTAGAGCCTCCATTTTTGCACTCAGATCTAAGTCCCATGGCCCTCTATCAGAATCCAGAGTTTCAAGAAAATCAAAATTTTGACCCGAAAAAAAAACGTAAGTGGTACCACTGTCGTTTTTTTTTCGGGTCAAAATTTTGATTTTCTTGAAACTCTGGATTCTGATAGAGGGCCATGGGACTTAGATCTGAGTGCAAAAATGGAGGCTCTAGACCCTTCCAGAGCTGAGATATTTAGATATTTATAATGGCATACATGCCAGCTGTAGATATCTGAGATATTTACAATGGCTATAAATGCTACTGTGAATATCTCAATATCTCAGCTCTGGAAGGGTCTAGAGCCTCCATTTTTGCACTCAGATCTAGTCACATGGCCCTCTATCAGAATCCAGAGTTTCAAGAAAATCAAAATTTTGACCCGAAAAAAAACGTACAGGGGTACCACTGTACGTTTTTTTTTTCAGGGTCAAAATTTTGATTTTCTTGAAACTCTGGATTCTGATAGAGGGCCATGGGACTTAGATCTGAGTGCAAAAATGGAGGCTCTAGACCCTTCCAGAGCTGAGATATTGAGATTTCACGTAGCATTTATGCCATTGTAAATATCTCAATATCTCAGCTCTGTATGCCATTATAAATATCTCAATATCTCAGCTCTGGAAGGGTCTAGAGCCTCCATTTTTGCACTCAGATCTAAGTCCCATGGCCCTCTATCAGAATCCAGAGTTTCAAGAAAATCAAAATTTTGACCCGAAAAAAAAACGACAGTGGTACCCCTTCGTTTTTTTTCGGGTCAAAATTTTGATTTTCTTGAAACTCTGGATTCTGATAGAGGGCCATGGGACTTAGATCTGAGTGCAAAAATGGAGGCTCTAGACCCTTCCAGAGCTGAGAATATTGAGATTTCACGTAGCATTTATGCCATTGTAAATATCTCAATATCTCAGCTCTGTATGCCATTATAAATATCTAAATATCTCAGCTCTGGAAGGGTCTAGAGCCTCCATTTTGCACTCAGATCTAAGTCCCATGGCCCTCTATCAGAATCCAGAGTTTCAAGAAAATCAAAATTTTGACCCGAAAAAAAAACGTAAGGGGTACCACTGTCGTTTTTTTTTCGGGTCAAAATTTTGATTTTCTTGAAACTCTGGATTCTGATAGAGGGCCATGGGACTTAGATCTGAGTGCAAAAATGGAGGCTCTAGACCCTTCCAGAGCTGAGATATTTAGATATTTATAATGGCATACAGAGCTGAGATATTGAGATATTTACAATGGCATAAATGCTACGTGAAATCTCAATATCTCAGCTCTGGAAGGTCTAGAGCCTCCATTTTTGCACTCAGATCTAAGTCACATGGCCCTCTATCAGAATCCAGAGTTTCAAGAAAATCAAAATTTTGACCCGAAAAAAAAACGTACAGTGGTACCACTGTCGATTTTTTTTCGAGGTCAAAATTTTGATTTTCTTGAAACTCTGGATTCTGATAGAGGGCCATGGGACTTAGATCTGAGTGCAAAAATGGAGGCTCTAGACCCTTCCAGAGCTGAGATATTGAGATTTCACAGTGGCATTTATGCCAGCTGTAAATATCTCAGATATCTCAGTGGCTATATGCCATTATAAATATCTCAATATCTCAGCTCTGGAAGGGTCTGAGCCTCCATTTTTGCACTCAGATCTAAGTCACATGGCCCTCTATCAGAATCCAGAGTTTCAAGAAAATCAAAATTTTGACCCAAAAAAAAACGTACAGTGGTACCACTTACGTTTTTTTGAGGGTCGAAATTTTGATTTTCTTGAAACTCTGGATTCTGATAGAGGGCCATGGGACTTAGATCTGAGTGCAAAAATGGAGGCTCTAGACCCTTCCAGAGCTGAGATATTTAGATATTTATAATGGCATACAGAGCTGAGATATTGAGATATTTACAATGGCATAAATGCTACGATGAAATCTCAATATCTCAGCTCTGGAAGGGTCTAGAGCCTCCATTTTTGCACTCAGATCTAAGTCACATGGCCCTCTATCAGAATCCAGAGTTTCAAGAAAATCAAAATTTTGACCCGAAAAAAAAAACGACAGTGGTACCCCTTACGTTTTTTCGGGTCAAAATTTTGATTTTCTTGAAACTCTGGATTCTGATAGAGGGCCATGGGACTTAGATCTGAGTGCAAAAATGGAGGCTCTAGACCCTTCCAGAGCTGAGATATTGAGATATTTATAATGGCATACAGAGCTGAGATATTGAGATATTTACAATGGCATAAATGCTACATGAAATCTCAATATCTCAGCTCTGGAAGGTCTAGAGCCTCCATTTTTGCACTCAGATCTAAGTCCCATGGCCCTCTATCAGAATCCAGAGTTTCAAGAAAATCAAAATTTTGACCCGAAAAAAAAAACGACAGTGGTACCCCTTACGTTTTTTTTTGCGGGTCAAAATTTTGATTTTCTTGAAACTCTGGATTCTGATAGAGGGCCATGGGACTTAGATCTGAGTGCAAAAATGGAGGCTCTAGACCCTTCCAGAGCTGAGATATTTAGATATTTATAATGGCATACAGAGCTGAGATATTGAGATATTTACAATGGCATAAATGCTACGTGAAATCTCAATATCTCAGCTCTGGAAGGTGTCTAGAGCCTCCATTTTTGCACTCAGATCTAAGTCCCATGGCCCTCTATCAGAATCCAGAGTTTCAAGAAAATCAAAATTTTGACCCGAAAAAAAAACGACAGTGGTACCCCTTCGTTTTTTTTTCAGGGTCAAAATTTTGATTTTCTTGAAACTCTGGATTCTGATAGAGGGCCATGGGACTTAGATCTGAGTGCAAAAATGGAGGCTCTAGACCCTTCCAGAGCTGAGATATTGAGATATTTATAATGGCATACATGCAGCTGAGATATTGAGATATTTCAATGGCATAAATGCTATTATGAAATATCTCAATATCTCAGCTCTGGAAGGGTCTAGAGCCTCCATTTTTGCACTCAGATCTAAGTCACATGGCCCTCTATTAGGAATCCAGAGTTTCAAGAAAATCAAAATTTTGACCCGAAAAAAAAACGACAGTGGTACCCCTTCGTTTTTTTTTTCGGGTCGAAATTTTGATTTTCTTGAAACTCTGGATTCTGATAGAGGGCCATGTGACTTAGATCTGAGTGCAAAAATGGAGGCTCTAGACCCTTCCAGAGCTGAGATATTTAGATATTTATAATGGCATACAGAGCTGAGATATTGAGATATTTACAATGGCATAAATGCTACTATGAGATCTCAATATCTCAGCTCTGGAAGGGTCTAGAGCCTCCATTTTTGCACTCAGATCTAAGTCCCATGGCCCTCTATCGGAATCCAGAGTTTCAAGAAAATCAAAATTTTGACCCGAAAAAAAAAACGTACAGTGGTACCCCTTAGTTTTTTTTTAGGGTCGAAATTTTGATTTTCTTGAAACTCTGGATTCTGATAGAGGGCCATGGGACTTAGATCTGAGTGCAAAAATGAAGGCTCTAGACCCTTCCAGAGCTGAGATATTGAGATTTCATGATGGCATACATGCCATTGTAAATATCTCAGATATTTCAGCTGGCATAAATGCCATTGTGAATATCTAAATATCTCAGCTCTGGAAGGTGTCTAGAGCCTCCATTTTTGCACTCAGATCTAAGTCCCATGGCCCTCTATCAGAATCCAGAGTTTCAAGAAAATCAAAATTTTGACCCGAAAAAAAAAAACGACAGTGGTACCACTTGAGTTTTTTTTGGTCGAAATTTTGATTTTCTTGAAACTCTGGATTCTGATAGAGGGCCATGGGACTTAGATCTGAGTGCAAAAATGGAGGCTCTAGACCCTTCCAGAGCTGAGATATTTAGATATTTATAATGGCATACAGAGCTGAGATATTGAGATATTTACAATGGCATAAATGCTACATGAAATCTCAATATCTCAGCTCTGGAAGGTCTAGAGCCTCCATTTTTGCACTCAGATCTAAGTCCCATGGCCCTCTATCAGAATCCAGAGTTTCAAGAAAATCAAAATTTTGACCCAAAAAAAAACGTAAGGGGTACCACTGTCGTTTTTTTTTCGAGGTCAAAATTTTGATTTTCTTGAAACTCTGGATTCTGATAGAGGGCCATGGGACTTAGATCTGAGTGCAAAAATGGAGGCTCTAGACCCTTCCAGAGCTGAGATATTGAGATTTCACGTAGCATTTATGCCATTGTACAATATCTCAATATCTCAGCTCTGTATGCCATTATAAATATCTAAATATCTCAGCTCTGGAAGGGTCTAGAGCCTCCATTTTGCACTCAGATCTAAGTCCCATGGCCCTTCTGTCAGAATCCAGAGTTTCAAGAAAATCAAAATTTTGACCCGAAAAAAAAACGACAGTGGTACCCCTGACGTTTTTTTTTCGGGTCAAAATTTTGATTTTCTTGAAACTCTGGATTCTGATAGAGGGCCATGGACTTAGATCTAAGTGCAAAAATGGAGGCTCTAGACCCTTCCAGAGCTGAGATATTGAGATATTTATAATGGCATACAGAGCTGAGATATTGAATATCTCAGATCGCATGAATGCTCATGAAATCTCAATATCTCAGCTCTGGAAGGGTCTAGAGCCTCCATTTTTGCACTCAGATCTAAGTCACATGGCCCTCTATCAGAATCCAGAGTTTCAAGAAAATCAAAATTTTGACCCAAAAAAAAAACGTACAGGGGTACCACTACGTTTTTTTTTTAGGTCAAAATTTTGAATTTTCTTGAAACTCTGGATTCTGATAGAGGGCCAGTGTGACTTAGATCTGAGTGCAAAAATGGAGGCTCTAAGACCCTTCCAGAGCTGAGATATTTGAGATATTTATAATGGCATACAGAGCTGAGATATCTGAGATATTTACAATGCGCATGAATGCTATTGTGAATATCTCAATATCTCAGCTCTGGAAGGGTCTAGAGCCTCCATTTTTGCACTCAGATCTAAGTCACATGGCCCTCTATCAGAATCCAGAGTTTCAAGAAAATCAAAATTTTGACCCGAAAAAAAAAAACGACAGTGGTACCCCTTCGTTTTTTTTTGGAGATAAAAGTTTGAATTTCTTGAAACTCTGAGATTCTGATATGAGGGCCATGGGACTTAAATCTGAGTGCAAAAATGGAGGCTCTAGACCCTTCCAGAGCTGAGATATTGAGATGTTCACAGTAGCATTCATGCCAGCTGTAGATATCTCAGATATCTACAGCTCGCATATGCCATCATGAATATCTAAATATCTCAGCTCTGGAAGGGTCTAGAGCCTCCATTTTGCACTCAGATCTAGTCCCATGGCCCTCTATCAGAATCCAGAGTTTCAAGAAAATCAAAATTTTGACCCAAAAAAAAACGTAAGGGGTACACTCGTATTTTTTTGAGGATCAGAAATTTTGTTTTCTTGAAAGCTCTGGATTCTGATAGAGGGCCATGGGACTTAGATCTGAGTGCAAAAATGGAGGCTCTAGAACCCTTCCAGAGCTGAGTATTTAGATATTTATAATGGCATACAGAGCTGAGATATTGAGATATTTACAATGGCATAAATGCTACTATGAAATCTCAATATCTCAGCTCTGGAAGGGTCTAGAGCCTCCATTTTTGCACTCAGATCTAGTCACATGGCCCTCTATCAGAATCCAGAGTTTCAGAGAAAATCAAAATTTTGACCCGAAAAAAAAGCGTACAGGGGTACCACTGTACGTTTTTTTTCGGGGTCAAAATTTTGATTTTCTTGAAACTCTGGATTCTGATAGAGGGCCATGGGACTTAGATCTGAGTGCAAAAATGGAGGCTCTAGACCCTTCCAGAGCTGAGATATTGAGATTTCACGATAGCATTTATGCCATTGTAAATATCTCAATATCTCAGCTCTGTATGCCATTATGAATATCTAAATATCTCAGCTCTGGAAGGGTCTAGAGCCTCCATTTTTGCACTCAGATCTAAGTCCCATGGCCCTCTATCAGAATCCAGAGTTTCAAGAAAATCGAAAATTTTGACCCGAAAAAAAAAACGTAAGGGGTACCACTGTCATTTTTTCGAGGTCGAAATTTTGATTTTCTTGAAACTCTGGATTCTGATCGAGGGCCATGGGACTTAGATCTGAGTGCAAAAATGGAGGCTCTAGACCCTTCCAGAGCTGAGATATTTAGATATTTATAATGGCATACAGAGCTGAGATATTGAGATATTTACAATGGCATAAATGCTACGTGAAATCTCAATATCTCAGCTCTGGAAGGTCTGAGCCTCCATTTTTGCACTCAGATCTAAGTCACATGGCCCTCTATCAGAATCCAGAGTTTCAAGAAAATCAAAATTTTGACCCGAAAAAAAGGACAGTGGTACCACTTACGTTTTTTTTCGGGTAGAAATTTTGATTTTCTTGAAACTCTGGATTCTGATAGAGGGCCATGGGACTTAGATCTGAGTGCAAAAATGGAGGCTCTAGACCCTTCCAGAGCTGAGATATTTAGATATTTATAATGGCATACAGAGCTGAGATATTGAGATATTTACAATGGCATAAATGCTACGATGAAATCTCAATATCTCAGCTCTGGAAGGGTCTAGAGCCTCCATTTTTGCACTCAGATCTAAGTCCCATGGCCCTCTATCAGAATCCAGAGTTTCAAGAAAATCAAAATTTTGACCCAAAAAAACGACAGTGGTACCCCTGTCGTTTTTTTTTGGGTCAAAATTTTGATTTTCTTGAAACTCTGGATTCTGATAGAGGGCCATGGGACTTAGATCTGAGTGCAAAAATGGAGGCTCTAGACCCTTCCAGAGCTGAGATATTGAGATATTTATAATGGCATACAAGCTGAGATATTGAGATATTTACAATGGCATAAATGCTACGTGAAATCTCAATATCTCAGCTCTGAAGGGTCTAGAGCCTCCATTTTTGCACTCAGATCTAAGTCACATGGCCCTCTATCAGAATCCAGAGTTTCAAGAAAATCAAAATTTTGACCCAAAAAAAAACGTACAGTGGTACCACTGTACGTTTTTTTTTTGGGTCAAAATTTTGATTTTCTTGAAACTCTGGATTCTGATAGAGGGCCATGGGACTTAGATCTGAGTGCAAAAATGGAGGCTCTAGACCCTTCCAGAGCTGAGATATTTAGATATTTATAATGGCATACAGAGCTGAGATATTGAGATATTTACAATGGCATAAATGCTACGTGAAATCTCAATATCTCAGCTCTGGAAGGTCTAGAGCCTCCATTTTTGCACTCAGATCTAAGTCCCATGGCCCTCTATCAGAATCCAGAGTTTCAAGAAAATCAAAATCTTGACCCGAAAAAAAAAACAACAGTGGTACCCCTTACGTTTTTTTTTCGGGTCAAAATTTTGATTTTCTTGAAACTCTGGATTCTGATAGAGGGCCATGGGACTTAGATCTGAGTGCAAAAATGGAGGCTCTAGACCCTTCCAGAGCTGAGATATTTAGATATTCTATAATGGCATTTATGCCAGTTGTAAATATCTGAGATATCTACAATGGCATAAATGCTACGTATAAATATCAATATCTCAGCTCTGGAAGGGTCTGAGCCTCCATTTTTGCACTCAGATCTAAGTCCCATGGCCCTCTATCAGAATCCAGAGTTTCAAGAAAATCTAAATTTTGACCCGAAAAAAAAACGTACAGGGGTACCACTTACGTTTTTTTTCGGGTCAAAATTTTGATTTTCTTGAAACTCTGGATTCTGATAGAGGGCCATGGGACTTAGATCTGAGTGCAAAAATGGAGGCTCTAGACCCTTCCAGAGCTGAGATATTTAGATATTTATAATGGCATACAGAGCTGAGATATTGAGATATTTACAATGGCATAAATGCTACGTGAAATCTCAATATCTCAGCTCTGGAAGGGTCTTAGAGCCTCCATTTTTGCACTCAGATCTAAGTCACATGGCCCTCTATCAGAATTCAGAGTTTCAAGAAAATCAAAATTTTGACCCGAAAAAAAAAACGACAGTGGTACCCCTTACGTTTTTTTTTTTCGGGTCAAAGTTTGATTTTCTTGAAACTCTGGATTCTGATAGAGGGCCATGGGACTTAGATCTGAGTGCAAAAATGGAGGCTCTAGACCCTTCCAGAGCTGAGATATTGAGATATTTATAATGGCATACAGAGCTGTAAATATCTGAGATATTTACAATGGCATAAATGCTATATGAATATCTCAATATCTCAGCTCTGGAAGGGTCTAGAGCCTCCATTTTTGCACTCAGATCTAAGTCCCATGGCCCTCTATCAGAATCCAGAGTTTCAAGAAAATCAAAATTTTGACCCGAAAAAAAAACGACAGTGGTACCCCTGTCGTTTTTTTTTTCGGGTCAAAATTTTGATTTTCTTGAAACTCTGGATTCTGATAGAGGGCCATGGGACTTAGATCTGAGTGCAAAAATGGAGGCTCTAGACCCTTCCAGAGCTGAGATATTGAGATTTCATGTAGCATTCATGCCATTGTAAATATCTCAATATTTCAGCTGCATGTATGCCATTATAAATATCTAAATATCTCAGCTCTGGAAGGGTCTAGAGCCTCCATTTTGCACTCAGATCTAAGTCCCATGGCCCTCTATCAGAATCCAGAGTTTCAAGAAAATCAAAATTTTGACCCGAAAAAAAAACGTACAGTGGTACCCCTTACGTTTTTTTTTGGGGTCAAAATTTGATTTTCTTGAAACTCTGGATTCTGATAGAGGGCCATGGGACTTAGATCTGAGTGCAAAAATGGAGGCTCTAGACCCTTCCAGAGCTGAGATATTTAGATATTTATAATGGCATACAGAGCTGAGATATTGAGATATTTACAATGGCATAAATGCTACGTGAAATCTCAATATCTCAGCTCTGGAAGGGTCTGAGCCTCCATTTTTGCACTCAGATCTAAGTCCCATGGCCCTCTATCAGAATCCAGAGTTTCAAGAAAATCAAAATTTTGACCCGAAAAAAAAACGACAGTGGTACCACTGTCGTTTTTTTTTTCGGGTCAAAATTTTGATTTTCTTGAAACTCTGGATTCTGATAGAGGGCCATGGGACTTAGATCTGAGTGCAAAAATGGAGGCTCTAGACCCTTCCAGAGCTGAGATATTGAGATATTTATAGTAGCATTTATGCCATTGTAAATATCTGAATATCTCAGCTGGCATGTATGCCATTATAAATATCTAAATATCTCAGCTCTGGAAGGGTCTAGAGCCTCCATTTTTGCACTCAGATCTAAGTCCCATGGCCCTCTATCAGAATCCAGAGTTTCAAGAAAATCAAAATTTTGACCCGAAAAAAAAACGTAAGGGGTACCACTGTCGTTTTTTTTTCGAGGTCAAAATTTTGATTTTCTTGAAACTCTGGATTCTGATAGAGGGCCATGGGACTTAGATCTGAGTGCAAAAATGGAGGCTCTAGACCCTTCCAGAGCTGAGATATTTAGATATTTATAATGGCATACAGAGCTGAGATATTGAGATATTTACAATGGCATAAATGCTACGTGAAATCTCAATATCTCAGCTCTGGAAGGGTCTAGAGCCTCCATTTTTGCACTCAGATCTAAGTCACATGGCCCTCTATCAGAATCCAGAGTTTCAAGAAAATCAAAATTTTGACCCGAAAAAAAACCGTAAGTGGTACCACTGTCGTTTTTTTTTCGGGTCAAAATTTTGATTTTCTTGAAACTCTGGATTCTGATAGAGGGCCATGGGACTTAGATCTGAGTGCAAAAATGGAGGCTCTAGACCCTTCCAGAGCTGAGATATTGAGATTTCACATAGCATTTATGCCATTGTAAATATCTCAATATCTCAGCTCTGTATGCCATTATAAATATCTAAATATCTCAGCTCTGGAAGGGTCTAGAGCCTCCATTTTTGCACTCAGATCTAAGTCCCATGGCCCTCTATCAGAATCCAGAGTTTCAAGAAAATCAAAATTTTGACCCGAAAAAAAAACGTACAGGGGTACCACTGTCGTTTTTTTTTCGGGTCAAAATTTTGATTTTCTTGAAACTCTGGATTCTGATAGAGGGCCATGGGACTTAGATCTGAGTGCAAAAATGGAGGCTCTAGACCCTTCCAGAGCTGAGATATTTAGATATTTATAATGGCATACATGAGCTGAGATATTGAGATATTTACAATGGCATAAATGCTACGTGAAATCTCAATATCTCAGCTCTGGAAGGGTCTAGAGCCTCCATTTTTGCACTCAGATCTAGTCACATGGCCCTCTATCAGAATCCAGAGTTTCAAGAAAATCAAAATTTTGACCCAAAAAAAAAACGTAAGGGGTACCACTGTCGTTTTTTTTTTTCGAGGTCAAAATTTTGATTTTCTTGAAACTCTGGATTCTGATACAGGGCCATGGGACTTAGATCTGAGTGCAAAAATGGAGGCTCTAGACCCTTCCAGAGCTGAGATATTGAGATCTCACGTAGCATTTATGCCATTGTAAATATCTCAATATCTCAGCTCTGTATGCCATTATAAATATCTAAATATCTCAGCTCTGGAAGGGACTAGAGCCTCCATTTTTGCACTCAGATCTAAGTCCCATGGCCCTCTATCAGAATCCAGAGTTTCAAGAAAATCAAAATTTTGACCCGAAAAAAAAACGTAAGGGGTACCACTGTCGTTTTTTTTTCGAGGTCAAAATTTTGATTTTCTTGAAACTCTGGATTCTGATAGAGGGCCATGGGACTTAGATCTGAGTGCAAAAATGGAGGCTCTAGACCCTTCCAGAGCTGAGATATTTAGATATTTATAATGGCATACAGAGCTGAGATATTGAGATATTTACAATGGCATAAATGCTACGTGAAATCTCAATATCTCAGCACTGGAAGGGTCTAGAGCCTCCATTTTTGCACTCAGATCTAAGTCACATGGCCCTCTATCAGAATCCAGAGTTTCAAGAAAATCAAAATTTTGACCCAAAAAAAAACGTAAGGGGTACCACTGTCGTTTTTTTTTCGGGTCAAAATTTTTATTTTCTTGAAACTCTGGATTCTGATAGAGGGCCATGTGACTTAGATCTGAGTGCAAAAATGGAGGCTCTAAACCCTTCCAGAGCTGAGATATTGAGATTTCACGGTCAGCATTTATGCCATTGTAAATATCTCAATATCTCAGCTCTGTATGCCATTATAAATATCTAAATATCTCAGCTCTGGAAGGGTCTAGAGCCTCCATTTTTGCACTCAGATCTAAGTCCCATGGCCCTCTATCAGAATCCAGAGTTTCAAGAAAATTGGAGAAACCTATTTTTTCACACAAAAAAAAAACATAAGGGGTACCACTGTGGGGTTTTTTTCAGGGCAAAATTTAGATTTTCTTGAAACTCTGGATTCTGATAGAGGGCCATGAGACTTAGATCTGAGTGCAAAAAATGGAGGCTCTAGACCCTTCCAGAGCTGAGATATTGAGATCTCACGTAGTATTTATGCCATTGTAAATATCTCAATATCTCAGCTCCAGGGTTCCCACACCTTGGTTAACATCAAATTCAAGGACCTTTCAAGGACTTTCCAGGTCCAATACCCTCAAATTCAAGGACTTAATGTGGGGACAATGGGCTCTATGCACGGCGGTATTTCTGGTGAAGTTTTAAGGATGCTCGATAACTTCCGCCGATCGTAGAGTCCAATGCAACACCGAGAATTTATATTGAATTTTATACTCCATGGTTCTACTAAAGAAACATTAGACACAAAAACAGATAAAACAGACACCCTCTTGTGTTTATGCTTCTTTTTAAAATTATATTAAATAAACATAACTATATATAAAATTACATCTAAACGCATGTACGTTTCATTTCAAAGACAGGAGGACAGTAAATTTTGAAGACATAATCCCGTTTTCCTCGGTTTTCCTCTGCTTAAATCTACACAACCGGAAATGAACGAGCATCCTTGCGTCAAATGCGGAACTTATGCGTGCATATAGCCCATTCAAGTGAGAGCAAGGTTAAATAGTGTATGTAAGATACCTTGTTACAGTTTTCATCTGTCAAACAACTAGGCAAAAAGTTTTTTTTTTCATATTTATGTTTTGCATAAAACCGAAGAATATTTGGTACATCCTAATCCTATAAAAAAATGAAAATAATAAAATAAATATTATATAAAATAAAAATGTGTCAAAATCCTGAAACTGATTGTTAACATGACAACTTGACAGCTCAACAATAAAACATGAGGAAACATGAGAACGAGAAGACATGGTTTAAAAAAAAAGTGCATTACGCGCATGTATTCAGCGCATGTGAATGTCATGGCAACGTACAACACAAAGTGCCTTACGCGGGAAACACTTGACCAGAGAATGTCTAATATCTGACTTGACTTAACCACTGCACTGAACAGAAATGCGCTTACCTAATGTAAATCAAGCAAGCTAGTGTGCATAGGATACGAAGTATTGGCGAAATAACGCATTAGCAGACTGGGGAGAATAATCTATATATTTTTTCCAGAAAATTTCTTGAACAAAATAAATTCAAGCACTTTCAAGGACCTGTATCTATACGTGTTTATTTTCAAGAACTTTCCAGGGCCTTGAAAACAAAAAATCAGATTCACAAACTTTCAAGGATTCCAAGGACCCGTGGGAACCCTGGACTTAAGTTAAATGGACCATGTGTCAAACTACATTGCATAGATCAAGGGACAAATCAGTGTGTTGAAGTTGGCTAATTTAAAAAAAACAATCTAGGCTTTGTCCATCAGTCCTGCCACTATGGTAGTGACGGGTAAATGTCAGAGTTTACTGTTTTGGAGGCGCCACCCACATCGTCACCGCAGAGGGGAGGGAGGTGGTTATACTTGGGACTGATGTTCATATGGATAGATATTGAATATGGATCCTGGCCGACAATGCGGTGCATGTTTGCACTGTCCTGCTGGAGCTCTTTGAGGCTTTTGTCAATTTTAATCACACCACTCTTTCCAGAAGTGTCCACTTTCTCTGGGTACAGAGCGTCCCCTAGGTATCAGACGGAGGGGGAAAAGGTTCAGTTTTGTGCACTCTTATCCCATCAAGAAGCAACATTTAGCAGACAGCTGAAATAATTTATTATGTGACAATTACCTGGTAAAAGACTTGCATGGCAGTCAGGTGACATCAGGTAAATAGGCAGCCACTGCTCACATCCCTCTAAAGACCTCTGCCAAGCAAAGCGATGAAGATCTCCTAGAGCTGGAAAATGGCACATTCGTCCAAGGTCGTAGTACTGAGGTGGAGCTATCCAGATTTCCTTTGATTTGTAGCTGTGCAGCACTTCTGAGGGAGTGGACCACTGAGAGACAAGGCAGTTGTGTTATTTCCCAACAGACAAGAATTAGTTGTTCTCATCAGGGCGAGACCGAATGACCTAATAGAGCATCACAGTCCCGCCCACAGCTGGTGCCGGAAGTAAAAATTCAATACAATTTCTCAACTGACATTTGAGATATAAGCCATTCGGCTGTATTACGCGATTGTATATGCTCATATAAATGCCAAAAGTTCATGGGGCACAAACCTTGTTTTAAGATAAACGGCTTTTATTCACCTTGTATTGGATAAGTACTTCATTACCCAAAAATCCTGAACAATCCCACAGTGATGCATCTGATTGGTGGAAGTCGTGTCACGTGTCTGAAACCCCGCAAAGGTATGTGACAGACTGAAGATCGTGTAATGACCTAGGGCTAAGTTCATTGGTCGCACCTCTGAGACGCACCTGCGCCATTTAATGTGCTGTTGCCGCAGTTTCCCTGCACATTCACTATATAAAATTCACTGGAGGAAAAAGTTCACGTGGCCGTTGTCAGATTTGGAAGTCACTCAAAAGCCTCTTTTATGGTGGCTTCAGTCAACTTTAGAGAGGCGCGGTGGTTTATGGGAGGTGTAGTTCCTTTGCTTGGAAAAGAAAATACGTACACAGGCTTGTACCCTTGACTTTTTTTGGATTCTCTCTTCATTTTTTCACTCGAAATGATATGTTGTAGGTTCAGCCGTAGCTGGTTATCCTCAGACATGCTCTAATACTCTTTAAATATGTATTTTACAAAATGTCAATGAGAGAAATTAATGGGAAATTTATTTCCGCCACCAACGCTCTCTCGGGCTGTGGGTGGGACTATGATGCTCTATATGGCCTGGTTTATGAATATTAATTCAGGTGCGTTACGTTTGGACACTTGCTAAACGGCGTAAAGTGGGCGCAGCATTGCTGGCGAATGAGCGCTTACCTTATGAATATTAATCAGGCCATGGGTGGACGCTGCAGGAAATACATTGACGAGCAAAGTCACGAATGCATGAACTGATGAAATACACGCTCAGTGATTGAATGTCTGCCAAATACAATTTTAAAACGTATCAAGGTGTCTATACCATTCAAAACGCACCTTAAAATGAACGATTTCCTTCTCGTCGTGAAGCGTGTATGGAATCTCTTGTAGGCAGCAGATGTAAAATGCAGTGTCGTACCGCCTCTGTTTGGCGTACACGCCTATGGGTGTCAACCAGTTCCCCCATTCATGCAAAGCCCAGATGTTGGGCAGACACTCCAACTCCCGGCACATCTTGATAAAATTCGCCGGGTTATCAATAACCTGAGATCTCCACTTAGACAGCACGTCTTTAGTCCACAGTCCGCTCAATCTGGTCAGTGATGGCTGGCTGTCACTGTTATCATCCGCGTGCACGCGAATCCCGCTTTCCTCGTGTTTGGGAACCGCCAGGAGCACACCTGACTCCTCAAACGTCTCTCTCACCGCACAGATCCTTAAAGCCACATCTCCCGGTATCGGAGATCCCAGCTGAGATCTGTCAGTGGCGAAAATGGGTGGCCTGGTCGCCGGTGGCTGCTTCACAACTCCGATGCCGTAGTTGGGCTCTTCGGTAAAGGATTTAAAGATCTCCTGCCACTCGCTGGAGAAGTCAGACGATTCCACCAGCCCCCGGGAAACACGTAGGCATTGGGCATGAATCCGCTGCGACCGCTCCGTTTCAGCAGCAGCACTTTATAGTCGAAGGCAGATTTGTGTGCAACATCAGTGACTTTTCCCAGACCTGCTTTAGAGAGTCCGCAGTCGGAGTGTGCTCTCAGCCCGGCCGCCAGGATCACCGTCGCCGCCTCTCTCCAGTGTTTCAACGCCGTGTTCATCTTGCTCCCTGCTTACATGATCACAGCTATACTTATCCGGAAACTTTCGGTCAACAATGGCGCAAAGGACAAGACAGCACAGAGAAAATAATAATCTAATTAATCTGTGACTGAGCGCCATCTACAGCAAGGGAAGAACTCTAGCTTTCCCTTGCCACATTCACGTCAGGACGTTTCTATTGATTTATGATTGCTACCAAGTCCAAGAATACCTATAAAATCCATGTGTAATGGCCACAAACAACTGTGTTATTGCCTAGGGCTAGGCCAATCCCGATAAGTGCTGAAAAAAAAAAAAAAATAACACACTCTACAATTTCAACGATTCTGAGTTGTTTTAACCCAAATTTGGGTCAAATATTGACAAGCCCAAATGTTGGGTTAAAAATGTATTTAAAAAATTAACAGTTGAAAGTGAAAGGAAACAAATCCGATTTTTACTAGAATCCCATTGTTGCATTTTTTTCTACTAACTACAATTATAATATTGGCTACTTAAAGATTTACATTACTACAATTCTTCTAATGTGATTAAATGAGTCTGAGTCACTATATTAACACAATTAATACATTCGATAAATTAGTTCAGTAAACATGGAAAATATCATTGTTATCCTGTACAACAAACTTGCATTTAATTACAAAATAAGTTAGATAAACTGGAAGTTGTCATAATTTACAGACATTCGTGGAACTGATACGATTACTTCTTTGAAGTAAAAACAAATCCATGTGACCTGGGAATGGCTTGCAGTCCATTGTAAAAATAATAGATGGTCTTACATTGGAAAAAAAACCAGGCTGTGTTCCCTTTAAGGATCCTTTATCCACATTTCCACGGATCAATCTGTTGTCCATTGCAGGCTGTCTGTCTTTCCTCCAGTTTGACATATTTCACTCAATCTTTTCAGATGGAACGACTTGCAGTAGCAGCTGGAGGTGCATAGTGATTGGCCCTGTAAGCGTCAACAGGTCAAGTTTAAGAAATAAGCATTTCAATGTTTCGGGTAAGGATGAACATCCACTAAAAACAGCCTTAAAAGTTCAATATTCTTCAGAAAACATATAATTATTGTAAATTTCAAGGGTCAAGACAAGCATTCATTTTGTGTGCTGTTATATAAATTAATTTCCAGCTTCTTACTCATGATGTGGCGAGTCCAGTTGAATTTGTAGTGAATGAGGGGTACATATAAGAGAAGACCGCTGATTATGAATGCTGTGCAGTACAGGTACTCCCACTCAGGCTTGTCTATGATGGGAGCGAGAACTAGATAACAGGACACAATCACCACCAAAGCAGGAATAACAATCGGAACCTGAGAGGAACAAAAGGCAAACATTTTCAAGTTGGGTAATATAGTCATTTTACAATATTTGATTGATTCAGGCCATGCCATTGAGCATACCTAAGGCATTCAAGAAAATAAACTATATATGGGCAATATAAAAATACAGACAAAATTTGAATGCTTTTACTGCAATATCTAGATAGGAAATAACCAATCCAGAAGTCACACCTCTTATGCACATGAATTCATAAAGAAATCCACTTGCTATGATAAAGTTATGAAAAAGATTCTCAGATTTTCACTTCTGTTTTAGCTTCTACTCCAGCTCACTCTTGAAAGACGTCTTCGTGTTTATTGTTGGGTCTTATGACAAATAGCTTACGATGTTCATAATTTTAAAGTTGCTTTGGATAATAGCATCTGCACATTTTTTGACATTTTTTATTCAGCCTCATTATGTTGTCACCATGCATAATGTGCTCTAACCTTGACAGGTCTATGAAGCTCCTTTCTAGTGAATCGCATAACAATGAGCACAAGGCATGTGAGCCCATAGAAAGCCCACTGAGCAAAACTGAAGTAGTTGATGAGAGTGTTTATGTCTGCTGGCATGATGTAGATGATTGACAGGATGCCCTGCAAATTACAAACAAGAACAAATATTTTATCACACATCAAATATAATGTTCATGTGTTTAGAACAGTTGTCATGGTTGATGTAATAAGGCAAAAATAGTGATAAGCCTTATCCAAAAAGTGTTGAGGATGGAATTGAGACTTACGTTAAACATGAGAGCTGGAGAAGGTGTGAAACGTTTCACACTGATGTACGACAAGATCCTAAGCATGTGACCCTCCCGTCCTGCCACATACGCCAACCTAACAGGTACAAACAGACAGCCCCCCCCCCCCAAAAAAAGATTTTCAGCATGCACTTAATCCTGTGTGCAAATTTCTATAAAACAGCTGAAGTTCCTAACCTTCCTGCAGTGAAACAGCCTCCATTGGCTGTACCAAAAGTGGAAAAAACTACAAATAGAGGCACAACCCACGATAATGGGTAGAGCACTCTGTCACCAAAGGTCTGTGGAGAACCCAATGATTAAAATACAACTCAAAGATCATTGCACAATCATTTATTAACTGACAACTTTTTTCTTTTCTTTTTTTTTCTCAAACCTTTCTTGTTTTTGGTTTGTTTTTTCCCCGGGAGGGGATGGGGGGTGGGGGCTTGCTCACCACAGCAACAGCAGAAGACTGTAGAAGCTCAACAGGGGTCATGACAGTGAAATATGCTATGTTGACAAATATATAGCACACAGTAACCAGGGGAATCCCAATTACAATAGCCAGGGGAAGGTTTCTGTAAAAAATAATAATAATCATAATCACAAACAAACCTATCTATAAAACGAGTAAATAAGAACTCAAAACATATATATATATATATATATATATATATATATATATATATATATATATATATATATATATACTGTATAGTAAACTGCACTGTGCAAAAGTCTTAGGCACATTAGTATTTTCACTCCAAAAAAGTTAAGACAGTTATTTTTATATTTTGCTGTAGTGTGCAAGTAGGATATATCTGTTTACATTTGGAAACATTTCTTTCAAACACTGCAGTTCTTCTGAATTTAGTCTCAGGTTTTTTCTGTTTCTTCGTGTACCACAGACGGACTCGAATGATGGTGAGATCAGATCTCCGTGTGGATCATACCGATTGTTCTCACTGGATTATTACAATTAATGGCAAAACAAATGTTTCAAAATGTAAACTTATATACAGCAAAAGATATATAAATAAGTGGCTTAAAACCTTTTTTTGTGTGTGAATATATTAACATGCCTAAGATTTTTTTACAGTACTACCATATATATATATATATATATATATATATATATATATATATATATATATATACACACATATATATATATATACAGTGGGTGCGGAAAGTATTCAGACCCCCTTAAATTTTTCACACTTTGTTATTTTGCAGCCATTTGCTGAAATCATTTAAGTAGTTTTTTCCTCATTATTGCACACACAGCATCCCATAGTGACAGAAAATAGAAAAAAAGAAAAACTGAAATATCACATGGTCCTAAGTATTCAGACCCTTTGCTGTGACACTCTTCAAAAGAAGAAAACAATCACAAAAAATAAATGGAAAGAAAAAAGACACGACAGGGGTACATAACTTATCAGAAAAGATTACATACCAAACGAAAAGATTAAAAGACTTACATATTTCAATTGTTTTTAAAGCCTTCTTAGTACACAAGTTATAATAAGCGTTTCTAGTGACGTCCACAGTGACGTAACGACGTTGTTCCTGGGCACTCTAGTCAGTGGAAAAACAGGTTCTGAACGGGTTCGCAAGTTGAACCAACTCCGAACACAACTTTGAACCAGCACCAGTTCCGAACCAGTTCTTTTTGGTGGAAAAGGGGTACTTGAGATGGTTCTACACCTTCATTTGAGTTTGAGTGTTTGATTATACTGATTGGACTTGATTAGGAAAGCCACACACCTGTCTATATAAGACCTAACAGCTCACAGTGCATGTCAGAGCAAATGAGAATCATGAGGTCAAAGGAACTGCCTGAAGTGCTCAGAGACAGAACTGTGGCAAGGCACAGATCTGGCCAAGGTTACAAAAAGAATTCTCCTGCACTTAAGGTCCCTAAGAGCACAGTGGCCACCATAATCCTTAAATGGAAGATGTTTGGGACGACCAGAACCCTTCCTAGAGCTGGCCATCCGGCCAAACTGAGCTATCGGGGGAGAAGAGCCTTGGTGAGAGAGGTAAAGAAGAACCCAAAGATCACTGTGGCTGAGCTCCAGAGATGCAGTCGGGAGATGGGAGAAAGTTGTAGTAAGTCAACCATCACTGCAGCAATCCACCAGTCGGGGCTTTATGGCAGAGTGGCCCGAACGTAAGCCTCTCCTCAGTCAAAGTTTGCTAAAAAAACACCTGAAGGACTCCAAGATGGTGATAAATAATCTGATGAGGCCAAGATAGAACTTTTTGGCCTTAATTCTAAACGGTATGTGTGGAGAAAACCAGGCACTGCTCATCATCTGTCCAATACAGTCTCAACAGTGAAGCATGGTGGTGGCAGCATCATGCTGTGGGGTGTTTTTCAGCTGCAGGGACAGGACGACTGGTTGCAATCGAGGGAAAGATGAATGCGGCCAAGTAAAGGGATATCCTGGATGAAAACCTTTTCCAGAGTGCTCTGGACCTCAGACTGGGCTGAAGGTTCACCTTCCAACAAGACAATGACCCTAAGCACACCACTAAAATAACGAAGGTGTGGCTTCACAACAACTCCGTGGCTGTTCTTGAATGGCCCAGCCAGACCACTGGCTTAAACCCAATTGAGCATCTCTGGAGTGACCTGAAAATGGCTTTCCACCAACGTCTACCATTCAACCTGACAGAACTGGAGAGGATCTGCAAGGAGGAATGGCAGAGGACACCCAAATCCAGATGTGAAAAACATGTTGCATTAAAACAAAAGGGTGCTTCTACTAAGTAAGCCTACTAAGTCTACTGCTGAGGAAAGGGTCTGAATACTTAGGACCATGTGATATTTCAGTTTTTCTTTTTTTAATAAATGTGTTTTTCTTTTTTATATATATATATATATATATATACAAAACATTTTCAATAACAGAATAAGACCTTCATTGCTAATGATGTAAGATTGCAGATATACTGCATTGTCATTTTGTAGATAATATTGCTGCTAACAATACTGTAATATTACAGATTGCACATGGTTTACAAAAACAGAATTGGAATTTTAATTTAGAACATTTTAGTCTCACTTGTATGGATTTTTCAGCTCTTCTGTTATGAAGTTTAGCTGATTCCTATGAAAGAAAGGAAAGAAAACTTTGACATGAATTGCCACAGCTGACTTCTGGTCTTGCACGCTTCTCTCAGAATGAAAAATCCACGGATAAAGAATGATCTGGTGAAAGTCCATGCAACTAAAAACAAATCCTACTGGATTTAAGGTTTGACAAGCATTCACTTTCCCTTTTCATTATGTAATGATACTTCCCTTTATCATTAGACGGTGTGAATGTTTCCCAGGGCTGAGAGCACACTAGAAGGTTGATTCTTTGAATCTAGCTTATTAAAAGTTTTAAAAAGATGTACTGTACACTGCTGATTAACATTAGCGTCATATGCCACATGTGCAACATTATATGAGCTCCTCATTAATTTACCATCCGTCATAAGCCCAGAGACCGTTGTAAAATGCAAGACCAATTGCTCCAAATGATGTTGTTCCTCCTGCAAATGGGTCTCTAAGATTCTGTGTATTGCCTAAAAAACGATTAGAATACAAAAAAAAGACATTTTATTGATCGTTCATTGAACATTTACAGAGGTCTACTTATCTAAACACATCTACACAAATCTCTGGGCATAGTCTACAATGAGTCATCTCAACATAATCAAAAAATATCATTTCTTTATCTGTTATCAAAATGTTTTTGAACTCAGTCCCTTCAATTGAATAATAAGATGCTGATGTCCTTTTCAATGTCACATAAGCCAGTCAATAAAAACTGGTATCATATAAGATAGGAGTTAAAAAAACAGATCTGGCGATGAGATATGCGGCCGGGTAAAAGCAGGTTTGATTGTTCTCAGGGAATAGAGAGGTACCTTGAGCCAACAGAACGATGCCTGAAACCACGATAACGACAATAATCAAGAGTTTGGCTGCTGTGAAAAAGTTCTGCACTCTGGAGGCCAGCTTCACACTCAGACAGTTGATGAGTGTAATTATTACTGATGAGAGAACAAAGTGAGGGTTAGACAGAAACAATGTCATTGGAATATGAATGGGGCCTAGACTTCTACGTACAGATACAAGCTGCAGCCAGGCATTTGGTAACCACTTGAGGAGGAGTGCATCCTGGGTAAAATGGAGTAGAGGCGTACTCTGCAAAACTCAGGGCAATGATGGCAAATGACGAAGGCTTTAACACTGATGACCGTGGTCCAGGAATATAGGTATGCCGGAATTGGCCCAAAGCCCTCCTTGAGGTATGAGTACTCACCACCAGACTTCACGATCATTGTGCCAAGCTCGGCATAGCAGAGGGCCCCTGCACACACATGCACATAGTTCAGTTTCTCAGTGTTCAAGTTGAGGCCAATGAGTCCATTACTAAAAGGTCTTCTGCAGGCAGAGTCAGTATTAAACTAAAGAGGATTTCTGTGTCTTGGGAATTTTCCTGAACAGTAAGTGACTTAAAAAGACTGACTGAGGGTTTCTGAGTGAGTGAACATATCTGATTAACCTCCTTGACTTTGCCCAAATATAATCTCAGAAGAAAGTGCTGGATAAAATAGATTTAGTTTAGATTTACATATTTGTAACACATAATGCGGTAGACAACAGCTGCGACGAATGGAGCAAATTAAAGAGTAACATTTTACAATAAGGTTCAATACAATCACTTTATTTTATGCATCACATATCATGGACTTCAGTCTGGGTTTCCCCATACTGCCTTCCCGCAGCGCAATTGTATTCACGCTGAAAGGCAGTCTGGATACCATGGCCCAGGTTTTCGCCTCATTTCAGGGAACCAATCACAGAACGGGGAGGGAGCAGCAAGACGATGACAACATCTATGCCACATACCAAAGCAGTTTGTTTATACCGGCGTATCTATGAATTAATATGGCAGCAGACACGAAGCTACCTTTTGATGCAGCCTTTAAATTTTGTTTTAAGTAGTTTAGAATGCAAGTTTATTTAGAAAAAGAGCAGCTTTTGGCGGTAAACTTTGCGAGACGTTAATCTTGTTCTCGCCATTAATCAACGTAATGGAGGAACCGGGTACAGGAGGCGGTCAACTTGGAATATCTGCCGCTCAGCTGTGTCCCGAGAAAGCAAATGCGATAAAGAATTGTCGAAACCAACTTCTGTTCGGCAGTCCAGAGGCCTGGATGAGCGCAAAGACATATTAGCCACAGAGTTGTATAGTACCAACCTGCTCAGGTATCGTCGTCAACGGAGTCCAAGTGGTATTTATTAATATCATATTGTCATTATGCCTGTAGACTACTGTGGTTGTCACAGCGCCAGTAAGTTGTGTTGCTTTTCAATATCAATATACAGCTATCGCTTTAGTAGCATAACTTTCAGCAGTGCACACGTACCCGTTTAAAGTTGTTGACACTTTAATCATTAAATTTTTTTTTTTTTTTTTGTTAACTTGTAAAGTACAAACGCAAACAATTTCCAATGCAAATAACAACTTCAACATCTACAGTATGTTAAACTGTACTTAATACTTGTGTTTTTCTAATTGAAATGATTGGCTACGATCTAAACACAGGCGCATTTGATAGACATTCTTAGCACCCAATAAACGGCACCGGGCATTAGTAAACCACGCCCTCAAATACGAGAAATTGTGCATGTGGTTCCCAGACCCGGTTGAAGTCTCAACGGAATTGGGTCTGGCGTTAGCCAGGCTATCATGAACTAACAGTGTTAACATAAATATTAAACATTTAGCTAATTTGTCAGAAATTACTTTTACTGTGCATTTACAGTATGTAGTATGACCAAAGATTAAGTAATATATAAATGAACATTAACCTTGATTCTTACAAAACACTGTTCTTTGTTAGTTTATACTACCTGATGCATTAACAAACTGAGCCTTATTGTAAAGTGTTTCATAATTAATAAACACATTAATAAAGCAGCAACCTTTAGACTTCTAAATTATGTTACAAACTACAAAAAAGCTTGTTTTGTGCATAATCTCACCCATTAATCTTTGTTATAAGGGGTAATTCAAGGCTTTTGTGCAACCTCATAGATAATGTCTTTTTTGTGTGGATACTGACCCAGTGTAGCCAGTAATCCGCACGCCGCCCACACACACAGACACGGACCCACGGCTCCAGTTCCCTCCAGCACCGCTTTGGGAGAAATGAAGATCCCGGAGCCGATCATTGTTCCCACTATCAGACAGATGCCACTTACAAGACCCACCTGAGACGTTCAGACAGGCATACAGTTAAATGGTTAGGGATTGTTTTAACTGATAATGCAATTAAGCTAACGTGATAATAAAATTTGATTCAGATACCACATGGGATATCAGCTGATTTAAGAGATGTATTACTTTATCTGATCTGCTGGACACCGATTGCTTATGCTCATTGTCCTTTTACCAATAAATGAACAATGATATAAATGATATCACTCCACTTTAACACAGAGCTACAAAAGAATGCTGGGACAGGTGGGTCTCAGGACAGGAAGGGATTACACTGTAGTGATGGTGACAGGTAACCTGGCCCTAGCCAGATGAATGTCGTTCCGCTTAGCTCCGCCTAGCTTCACTCACATCCATCTGGAACCTCTTCCATTGAGAGTGATTTCTCCAACCAACTTTATGGTTTAGCCAATCAGGACGCAGGGTGGGAGTTTCATAGATGTGACGTAGTGACAAAGTGACTGATGATTGTTCAGAAAGCGGTTCCTCTTCTGCTTTTTGCCATCCTCTAAAATTTGCCAGAGCATCTTCGAGTCTGCCGATCAAGCGAACGCACCGACTGCATATCCGACATGATCTTACCTGAACTTGTAACAATGTTAAACCGATTCTGTAAGTCGTTCGTCTAAAGAGGGCTTGTAGTCGTTCGTCGGCTGTTCTGTTTTGTTTTTTCCTGCGTCGCTCTCATCAGCGTCACGGGTTGGCTTCGGTGTGAGTGGTTGAAATAGCACGTCGATAAAGATGACAGACAAGTGGCTTATCCAATCATATGCAAGGATTTTTGATAAGGCCCAGCCTTCTGAAACGCCATTTCAATGGATCGGTTCCAGATGGATGAGTGGAGCTAGGCGGAGCGAAATTCATCTGGCTAGGGCCAGGTTAGGTGACAGGCACTGCCAGGTTAACCCACAGTTAAACCCTTCACACACTTCACATCGACTCTGGGTGGAAACCATTGATCATTGAACATTCTTCACATTCTTGGGTGTAATGTGCCTCAATCTCTCATACTCACATTCTGACGCAGAACTGCTGCATTTGGCTGCTCGTTCTTTTTAGTTTTTAAAGCCTCTGGAACGCTCCCATTTTGAGTGTCCGCTTTTTCAGATCCTCATCCATCCTTCACAGGGTCAACAGTTCAGTTTTAACTTTGTGCAGTCAGCCTGAAATACATACAAAAACTGTAATATACTCTTTCTTATAAACATACATTATGGTGATCAATTCAAAATAATAATAATAATAATAATAATAAACGTTAATAAAGTGTTGCTAATGCAGGTGAATGAGCGTCATCGTGTCATGGGCTCTGACAGATCTTTTTATTCATTCACATAACATCTGCTCCACTTGCACTTCAATTTTGTCTCCTAGCAACTGCAGTACAATAGTCAAAGATTCAGTTCATTCAAAAAATATTTAAAAAATTCTAAAAAATATTCAAAAATACTAAAAATACTAAAAACTGCTGTAAACTCAGTAGAATAATTCACATTGATTATTTATTTATGATAAGTTTATGATTAAACTTCTCGTAAAGGTCCATTTATTTATGCATTAGATAGTCAAAGTACATTTTGTGCAAATAAAGTCATCAGAAGACCTTTGCCCATTTTACAGAATTTGCTTTCTCATTTCTACACAGATAAGGACATATTGTATCTCATCTACAATTAAGACAGCCAGGCTGATGTCCACAAGCAGCTACTGATACTAGACCTACTGAAAAGTACCGTCAAAAGTCAATAGGACCAACAGTGCTGCCATTATCTTGATGGTCCAGGGGGAAGAAAGGTTCAGTTTTGTGCAAATAAGTTCCTAACTCAGTCACAGCACTCTTATCCCAATCAAGAAGCAACATTTAGCAGACAGTTAAAAATAATTTATTATGTGACAATTACCTAGTAAAAGACTTGCATGGCAGTCAGGTGACATCAGGTAAATAGGCAGCCACTGCTCACATCCCTCTAAAGACCTCTGCCAGGCAAAGCGATGGAGATCTCCTAGAGCTGGAAAATGGCACATTCGTCCAAGGTCGTGAGTACTGAGGTGGAGCTATCCAGATTTCCTTTGATTTGTAGCTGTGCAGCACTTCTGAGGGAGTGGACTACTGAGAGACAAGGCAGTTGTGTTATTTCCCAACAGACAAGAATTAGTTGTTCTCATCAAGGCGAGACCGAATGACCTAATATGGCCTGGTTTATGAATATTAATTACTTTCCGTGAAGTTTGGACACTTGCTGGTGAATGAGAGCTTACCTTATGAATATTAATCAGGCCATGGGTGGACGCTGCAGGAAATACATTGATATTAACGAGCAAAGTCTTTTCAACTAATTTGTCACGAATGCATGAACTGATGAAATACACGCTCAGTGATGAGTGTCTGCCAAATACATTTTTAAAATGTATCAAGGGCTGTCAAACGATTAATTGTCGATAAATCGCATCCAAATAAAAGTTTGTGTTTACATAATATATGTGGGTGCACTGTGTATAATTATTTTATATATATAAATACACAGACATGCATGTATATTTAAGAAAAAATATTTTTCCTATATTAAAATATTTATATTTATATATAATATAAATTATATATAAATCTATATACAGTATATACATGAAAATATTTCTTTAATATACACAAGCATGTGTGTGTATTTATATATATATATAATTATTATACACAGTCCACCCACATATATTATGTAAACACAAACTTTTATTTTGGATGCGATTAATCGTGACAGCTATGCCATTCAAACCGCACCTTAAAATGAACGATTTCCTTCTCGTCGTGAAGGCAGCAGATGTAAAATGCAGTGTCGTACCGCCTCTGTTGAGAAGCACCTGGCTGCAGCCTGCAGATTTGGGCGGGGGTGCACCTGGGGCGGGGGTACACGTGTAGCCCCGCCCACAATGCTTCTCATTGGTTAGGGGCAAAGTGATGACGTCGATCGAGGTGGAGCTCGCGCCCGTGAACTCATGACGATTCGCTTTCTAGCTTGTTTACAATTTTTATTCTGAAGTGGCGTTTAGTTAGCCTAGAAATCTAGACGCACCCTAGCGGCAGCAAAAATATTTTGCCGCAAAGTGTGGTAGCAACTCTCCATAGACGGTTTAGCTGGAAAGGCCCAACTCTGGCCGGGCCAATCACATCGTGTATAGAGTTGGCGCGGGCTTAACATAATGACGACAGAGTTGAGACGGTAAGAGCAAGCTCGAACATATTCGGTTTTAGTCGTTCATCCTCGCGCTGTTACAAAAAAGCTGTGGCAAAACGATCCGCAGTCGTGCTGTGGCGTCGAGGATAAAGGCTTTACTCCATGTCAGCGCATGCTCTGATCGGTATAGGTGCACGGACCTCTCCCGAATCATCTCAAGCAAGCACTACTCCGCCTCCGTTTCCCTCGTAAGCTGATATTATAGTATTTAAACATTCTCTATGATATTATTTTTTTTAATGACGCACTGTCTCTTGCTCTCTCATACACACACACGCACACATATATACTGTCTTTCTCTCACACATATGTAGCTAGTTATAAACTCTTTAGACTTTTAATGATTAGTGTTTTATTCTTAAAGTTTGTGGGTCGTGTAAAAAATCCCTTATTTTGGGATGGATTCCGGGAAATCTCCCTTATTTTCAATGTTCAATGTTGACAGCTGGACTATACGGTAAAAGTTTAATAATATATCAACTTGCTCCGCTGAGTATGTCACATTCTTCGTTGCTCTGATTGGCTTTAGCGCTATCCAATTGCGTGCAGACAGAATTTGAAAGACAACCGTTTATCCCGCCCTCGGATTGAGCCCTTTCAATGAAGAGTTTCCAGACCTAACATCTTGATGTAGGTCTGGCATGCCAGACTAGCGTTTGGAGTGATGATACAATGAAGTGGTATAACAATAAGAACTTTGTAACTTTACTCACCATATCACACAAATAACCAGGGCAGCGCTTCCCAAAAGCAGGGGTTCTCAACTCCAGTCCTCGCGACCCACTCCTCTGCATATTGTGTATGTCTCCCTTGTTTAACACACCTGATTCAGATCCTCAGCTCGTTAGGACAGACGTTAGAAACATACACAATATGCAGAGCAGTGGGTCGCGAGGGACTGGAGTTGAGAACCCTGCCAAAAGCATCGCAGGCCTGTGTGTGTGCGTGCGGGCGTATGTATATTGGTGTGGTTTTGGTGGGATTAGGAGGATATTCGTGTTAAAAATGAACCAGAAGAAAAACATGATTTAAGAGTTAATAGTAACAATATACAGAGTTATATTGTAAGACTTTTTTTTCTATAAATAAATTGATTAAAGGTTGTGTAGGTCAGAATTGAAAAAAAACTTTTTTTCCAAATTTCTTTAAACTTTCTGTATATATCAATGCATAATTAAAATCTAAGTACTCTGAAAAAGAAAGTATAAAAATCGAGTGTCTGTAAACCTCTCACGACTGTTTTAAAGACAGCTCATTATTTGCATTCACTTCACCCCCTCCCTTCTTGGCTCCTTCCAAAGCCACGCCCCCAAAACACATGAACGCGCAACTCCGACAGCTGAGCTGAAGACGCATTATTTACCTCAGACGAGCGGAGAGGGGAGGAAGAAGTGCATGTAGTGACATCATGTCAGAAACACATGTAAATAAAACATCTAACTATCATTATGAAGATAAACAAATAAGTTGGATTTTATTACTCTCTATCAAGCTAGCATATTGATATTGGTAAAGCTTACAATATTGATTCGCTAACGAGCTAGTTAGTTATCTATAAGGCAAAGCTAAAAACAGGTTGCATGATACACGTTTTTCCATTGCCATCATTTACACTGTGATGAAGAGGAATTTCATGTAAGATTCATTACATATATATGGTGTTCTGCATGTAAGAGTTTGCTTGATGAAAGCATTGTTGATTCTGATGAGGAATACACACCCAGAGAACAAGTAAAGTTACCCATAGACAGTATAGACAGCAAGTACCGCATCGTCAGCTCGAGGACAGATCCGTGGTCGAGGGCGAAGCAGAGGATTTTGCTATTAGGGTCCGAGGAAGTAGAGGCCGAGGACGGGGTAGTCGAAGTGCCGGGCAAGGAGCACTTTTTAGACAAGAGGACCTGCGTCGGGTTTTGCATCTTCAAGCTCAAACAAGCACGCGAACAGGTACGATCTGGATACGCGCAAGTGGGCAGGTCCTGTGTGGCATAGTGATGTGTCGTTCATGAACGATTCGTTCATTTTGAACGAATCCTTAATATGACTCGGGACTACCGAGTTGTCTCGGGAGTGATTCGTTCATTTTGTGTTACCCGCGCATGCGCATTGCGCACCATATGGATTCTGAATCTGTACTGGAAATAGAAATGATTAGTTCATCTCTCGAGTCTAAAGTTCGGGTTCGGGGTGAGTCCGAGTCTTTCGTTCTTCCTGTTAGTCCCATAGAGCCTATGCTGTCAGTACCGGAAAGAGAAATGATTAGTTCATCTCTCGAGTTCGGGTTCGGCGGGTCCGAGTCTTTCGTTCTTCCTGTCAGTCCATTGAGCCTATGCTGTCAGACCACCGGAAAGAGGAATGATTAGTTCATTTGAGTCTTCGGGTTTGAGTCCTTCGTTCTTTAGTCACGTGAATTGTCACCGTATTGAATAGCCTAATTCACAAACTAATTCACAAACTTTTTACAAACAAGCACGTAGATGATGTATAATATAATAGTAGTTAATTAATGTATAATATATAATAAAACACACCACAGATGCATTATATAGAAAAGAGACGGACAGGGACAATAATAAGGAATAATAGAACTTTTGTTTATAATGTTTATTGAACATATTTTGTATTTTAATGCCTATATAACACAATATACATTCTGACGCAGTCATATACGAATGTTGCATTTGATGCGAGAGTGGTCACGTGAGAAAAGAACGCGAAGGACTCAAACCCGAAGACTCAAATGAACTAATCATTTCCCCTTTACGGTACTGATAGCATAGACTTAATGGGACTGATAGGAAGAACGAAAGACTCTGACCTGGCCGAACCCGAACTTGAGAGATGAACTAATCATTTCTCATTCCGGTGCTGACAGTATAGACTCTATGGGACTGACAGGAAGAATGAAAGACTCGGAACCGGCCGAACCTGAACTTGAGAGATGAACTAATCTCTACTCTTTCCGGTATATCTGCACATGGCACGGCCCACAGACAGCACAGATCAGAGTTAGACACTGACGAGTCAACAGCTAACGTCTTCGAGACATGAGAGGAGGAGAACAAACCTGATAAATATGAAGTTGCAAAGGAAAGAACGTCTCGATCAGGAGGTGATGTGAACTATAACAGGGTCAGACTGCAATAGCTTGAACTTGAGACCCAGCAACTAATTTAATATACAGTTATGTCAATTGCTTAATTTGGCTTTGCTGCATGTACCTTATAGTTATTTGTTATTTTTACAAATGTAATCAATATTTTCGTTAGTATTAGATGTTTTGGGACATTCAAATGACATCTTAATTATAGAATGATGAAATGACCTAAATGACTCATAGAAAGATTCGTTCATTTTGCTGAACTGAGTACTCAAAGATCCGAGTCAGTAAAATGTATCCGAACTTTCCACTCACGTAGTGTGGCAAAGGGTGGTTGCCATGGTTGCGAGAGAGTGACAGTCGCTGAAGCCAATTGTTTTGTCCCCATTGTTTCGTCCCGGTTTCAAACTAATGAGCTGCGTTTAGTGCAGATTAAACTGGTTAGTAGTCACTCGATTATTATACTCTTTTTTTCAGAGTAGACTTAGAATTTTAATTATGCATTGATATATATAGAAAGTTTAAACAAATTTGGTAAAAAGTTTCTAATAGATTCTGACCTTCAATACCTTTAAATGTAATCTATTTTGTAATTTAATAAGACTACATTTATTTCATTGAACATGTAAAAATTATGCTTATTCTTAATGCTCTATACTTCATTCTCTTTGCTCTTATCCTTGGCATTGTCATCATCATCTTATATTCCCTGGGTACCACTTTTGCTATTTTACTTTATATAGGCCTATATTTTGGTGTTTGCTGATAATTATTCTCTAACACATTCTCAGTCCTCCATCTCTCTCACCTTTTTTTTTTTTACTTTATAAATCCAAAGGATTTTAAGAGCCATTCCCTCCTGCAAAATGTATGCAACTGTGAGGGGGTATGAGCAGTAGTAGGTGCCCATTTCTGTCAGTACACCAGCATGCCATGCAGCTGATGTATTACCACATCAAAAATAATTTTCCGATCCTAATCTATCTATTCATCTCTGTGCGCCTATCTATCTCTACCTATCTGTCAATAATCCATACATCTGTCTGTGCTTTATAAACTATATTGCCCTCAAAACTTTTAGGATAGGCTTGTTCAAGCTAATTGAAGTTTTTATTAAGAGTTTATATTCTTTATGAACAATTAAGGTACTTAGGTACTACAAGACAAAGCCAAGTAACACTCAAGTGCAGCTTGTCTAACATTTTCCTATATAATATGTTTAACATGTATAAAAAGAAAATTCCTTGTATGACTCTGTACTGATAATGCCATTCTTCAAAATGATTCAATATTGTTTGTTCTGTATTTTATCTAAATTAGGTGTTGTGAACTGGAGTGCAAGAGTTCCAGGTGCCCTCGTTGACTGTGACTTGCACCTACTGAAATACACGAGGACTACCCACCTGGGTGTGTAGGTGATGGCAAAAGGGAGATCTGCTGTGCATTTTCTTCCGTGAAGGAGGTTGAGGGCTAGTATTTTCAGATGATGGAGGGAATTTCAGGCTGAGTGGATTGTGTGAGAGAGTGTGTGTGTGTGTGTGTGTGTGTGTGTGTGTGTGCATGTATTTGGTGATTATCTGAATATCTCTTTACACAATTTTTCAAACTTGTTTTGAAATAAAAGTTATCACTGGTACGAGTTTGGTTTTTTGGAGTTGGCATGCATAATATGGTTTGCAGAGATTGACAATGTACTGTATGTAGTTATTTTAACTTCAAACTTTATTGGCATAAATGTATATGATTCAGATCCAACTCCTGGATGATTCAGATCCAACTCCTCCCACTCCTCCACATGGGAGGAGTCGGATTGATATCCAATCTCCTCCCACTCCTCCACCATGGCCCCTGGGGACGTTAAAAATTAGTAAAAAATTTAGAAAAAAAATTAGTAAAAAAATCTAAAAGTACTAAATTGCACATAACTCCTAGACCGTTTGAGCTAGAATCACGATTTTCGCATCACTGCGATCCCTGGCTCAAGCCTGGATGGATGGATGGATCGATGGACGGATGGGATCGATGGATGATTTTTATTTAATTTTAAAAAAATATTTATTTTTTACCTCCGGCCTCCAGTCCTCCGGCCTCCAGTCCTCCGGCCTCCGGCCTCCCAGTCCTCCGAAACAAAAATATCTTACTTCAGTCCGTCCTTCCGTCACATTAAAAGATCATAAAAAGAAGACCTAAAAAGAAGACTAAAGTCATAATGTGTTGGTTTTTAATGAATGAATCTACAGCACTGAGGCTACACAGAGATCCTGCTTGAGCAGGAACCATCAGAACATTTCCCTCCGCAGGAACAGCTGGAGAAAACTGCAGAGATACCTGGAACAAGGACCAACACGCTGTAGGACACACACACACACCAACATTCCCAAATTGAAAAATAGCCACATCATTCAGTACATGGTTCTGGAAACACATATCAGTGTCAAACGGCACATTAGCAGCAACTAAATTCTCACCGGGAAGAACGCTGTAGACCAGAATCTGCACTGCTGGAGCCATATTGACGCTGACAGACAACTGGAACGGACAAACTGGGAAACATCAGAACAAAATAAAGAACTGACCAACCACAAGACAAGAAAATAAAGCATCATTCACTTGCCACAGGACTCAACTTTCAGTCCCATAACTGCAACGCTGTAGGTCTGCGGTGTGTTTAGTCACATCAGACTTGGGCAAAACTAAACCAGAAACAAAGCGCTTTAGGTTAAGGCCTCAGATCTGTCATTGAACTGCACATACAGAACAACTTACCGTATTTTTGCACCTCAAAAACTTGGGAGACTTCTCGGTCAGCAATAAAAGCCTTTAGGGTGTACATCCCCATCTGAGCCTCTGGGTTCAATATCAGCTCTGTTGAGGAAACATTTGTCCACTGACCAATCCGGTTATTATCTTTGTCCTGTTGAAACAAATTAACAGCTCAGAGAAAATCTGCAAAGAAAGAAAAGTGCAAAAAGCTGCATTGGCTCCATTCATGCAAGACAGACCGGAATAATAAACATTTAAAAGCAGTCATTGAAGTTGAAATTTCTGCATCTTAAAAGAACCTGCATTTAATTTGCTTTTAATTTATGGTCGGAACACTCAAAATGGTGAAACATCTGGTCTTACCATTTGATCAAAAGGCACAAATTTGGGATCCATGGAGACAACTCTGAAATTAACTGCAAAGACACCAACAAACTCACATATATTGCATAATGCATTTGAAGATGATAGCTTCAACCAAGGGTCATTCACAGCTCACCTGTTTGTCCTGGATTGTAAATAAGTTTGTCTGTTTGGATGAAGGTCAAAGGTAACGGCTGAACATGATTTTGCTCTCTTCAGTCGCTCTGAAGACCTTTCCTTGAACAAAGAGGAAGATTTATAAATTATAACCACAGCCAACCCCTCCCGTTCAGTGATCCAATAAAAAAAGACAACACAAACTACTCGCATACAACAGATTTTACACTTGTAAAACAAAAGTACATATTCATAAACCAAAGCAACTACCACTTTTACTCAGAAAGAAAATTAACTCAGTTTAGACAGAACTCAAAATAGGCTGTTCGTACAAAAGGGTTGTGACCCTTACACGTTTTGTCTAGCAAGATAATCTTTACAAGTTAATCCAAAATGTATACACTTTTAAGCCTATATAAAGATTTTAAAAAGCACAATCAGACTCAATAAAGTTTAAAAAAAACCCAAGCAGGTTATAACCGTGTGTTCTATGTCATAGATCAAAACGTGAAAATATTTAGAGGCTCTGTTCACCACAGACCTTATTTCAGGCGATTTAGCAAAAACCCATTCAAAAATCCCATAGGCTTTATAGAGCGAGGGAACCGTAATGCTAAAATGCTAGCTCACTTCCGCGTTTTGGCCTACAGAGTGACGTCGTAACTTCGGCACTCTATAGGGCTTTAGAATTAAAAACAAACTAAATTAACTTAAAATCATACATACCCCAGGAGATTTGCAGCACTGAACTACACATCTTCACTCACCTTATGAGAATATGCAGCCCCTTAGGAAACAAACTGAAAACATACATTAAGCAATTCAGTCTCCCGTTAACCAAGAAAACTCTTTAAAATATGGAAACTTACCTGGCAGCTATCGCAAGGGCCAGTGCACACCAGAGAGAAAACCAGAGGATGTATTCAACTCTCCTGCCAGCCACAAACATGCTAACGTACACATCTCAATCAAACCCAACACTATTACCATTACTCACCACCTTGAGTTTACAATGAGCAGGACCCACTGTGACGCATACCTGACGCAAACAAACCACTCACATTTTTATACTCCGTGACACCAGCCCCCAAAAGTGATTAACCTGTCCTGGGTTTTTTTTTTTAAATCTCACACAACAATATAACGATGTCTTTATAGGCTACACTAGAATAACAATGTTTCATAAATCTAGATATAGAATAAAGAGGGTTATCTAACGTTTGCCTATCCTATACATAGTTCCCACAGGCGAATTAATGTCACGTGACCTCCCCGGAGACGCCGTCTTTGAGGGCAAAACCGCTGTGTTTACCATAGGTTTTTACAAAGTTTTATCAGAGAGAATGTCGTTTTACAAACAAATATTTATTTCTGTTTATATTATTATGCAAATCATGAAAAGACAAAGTGAAATATATTATAAAGAGTCTATTAAAAAAAAGACAGAGAGAGGTACAATGCGAAAATTTCATTCATAAATGGTGTGGATCCGTATGCAGTAACGAAGGAAGCACTGAGCAATGATTATGCAGCTTTGCCTCAGATACAGTATTTTCATGTGTAAGTTACCATTATCTGGTATTGGTGAGGAGTTTTTCACATTGTGAGCAATTCCGAGTCTGGAAATCACTGGAGGCGTACGATCAGCTTGACGTGGGGTTGGTTCGGTGACGTTTGCTCAAATGCAATCAATGGAAAAGTAACTTATAATAGCGAAGAGGCATGATGCTAATCTGCCTAATAAAAAGCCATAGCCTGCACAACTTAATTCATGTTCCCCTTAAAACAGTCACCGGTGCTTTCTGTGATATGCATGTACTTGCGGGCGTCATGGTTTGGTGCATGAATATAAAAATAAATAACTCGCGTGCAATTTAATTAATGTAATGCGGAACTACATTATACGCGGGTATAGGGACATAATCTGAGATCGCAATGCTAGAATGTGAGATCAAACAGTGGAAACAAGGTTGTTTTGTGTTTTTAATACCTCGTCATTTTGTTCATACAGGACATTTTTCAAACTGCAATGTGTTAACTTATATTTGTTTACACTCGCATTAAAACACAACATTGTGCTTTTGTCAAACAAATTCTTGCGTGTTTTGAGTGAGTTTCTTTCCTGTTTATCCTCGCCAGCCATAATCTCCGTCGTTGTTCGGACAAAAGCTTAGTCTTCTCACATCCATGGAGTCATGACGGGTATAGTGTAAAATCCCGATTTATCTGAACCTCCGGCACGATTTTATCATCCATTGACCCAGCAGGGGATGAACATTTTCACTATATAGCACGAAACTCATTTCACTTCGTTCAACTCGTATTGTTTCTTCTAATCTGTTTTGCACGCAGCAATGGCGCCGGGTCGGCAAATGCCCGTATGTCGTGACGTCATGTGGGTACTATGTATAGCCTACATGTGATCATCACAAAGCTGCTAAATGTGTATCTATATGTAAACATTTTCACATTTTTGTTTAACTTTAGTTTGTCACTGCTTTGTTTGTCTTTTCATGTTTTTTATTTTATTTTTGTATTTAGTTTATTCAATGTAGGAAATAGTATTTCACATGACTTTGATTTTACTTTATTGACACTGTCATTTCCGGATGGTATTCATCATTAAAAATAAACAAGTTCCACCTTTTAAACTTCTCCTCAACGTGCATGCAGTGTAAATAAAGCAGTTGCATCAATGAAATAATATTAAACGGCCACGCCCCCGTGCTAATGGTACCTGGCAAATTACAAGACGAAAATTAAAAAATCATTTAGATTTCATTTATCCAAATGTTTGTTTCTGAAGTCACAATTTAGCGCAAGTAAAATTGAAAAACAGGAGAAAAAAGTAACTATACATTGATAATGTAACTGGAAAAACAAGAAAAATGAATGTCTGGTTTCCATTTTTCATTTGCATTTTATGGTCTGAAAATTGAATTGTGAAGAGTTACACGGACCTTAGGCTACCTTATTTTTACTTTATACATAATACAAACGCAAACACTAAAAGCCAAGTAGGCCTATAATTAAAACACATGGCTCTACACTTATATTTTTGAAGGAGCACTTGTAGATGCATTTTACACAGCACTTACAATTTGCATAAATAATCGTATGATACTAATGTATCAAATATCAAATTTGGAATACAGAAATATGAAATATTGAAGTAATAGTAATTAACTACATGTACTTACAATATAATTTAAGTAAGGAGTTAGTTGCATGTATCTATGCATGATTGACTATAGAAACTACATGTAAAATTAAGTGTTACCAAAATGTACAGTTTTTATTTAAACATTTCTACTGGACTCCCTGCATTACTGTACCTTCGTATTAAATGAATAGAAAAAGCAAAGGTTTGATGTTGTGGTGTTTTTTCTTCAGGTCACCCTGTATCATCTGCTGAAGCTGTTCCAGTCAGACTCCAGCGCCATGCCAAAGAAGACAGTCGTGTCCGAGTTCTACGACGAGATGGTGTGAATTTGATCAGAACAGCACAACAACATGACATTATAGTAATAATACAATCATAAAGCCTAAAACCTGTGTTTTTGCAGATATTTCAAGACCCGACAGCCATGATGCAGCAACTTCTGAACACCACCAGACAGCTGACGTTGGGTGCTTACAAACACGAGACCGAGTGTGAGTGCTTCACTTACCTTTGCAGCTCCTATTGAACAGCTCAGTGGATGGGCTATAATTAAACCCTGAACATACTGTACATTAAAATGAGTCCGCAGTTCTAATCATGTGAACTAAACATTCAGTGTTTCATGTTGCAGTTGCAGAGCTGGAAATACGAACACGAGAAAAAGCGGCAAAGAAGAAGACTAGCCTGGAGATCGTAGAGCTGAAGGAGCGACTGAAAGCCTCCAGAGAAAACATCAACTTCCTGAAGGGAGAGACACGCAGACTGGAGGAGGACGACCAGATGAAAGATCACTGAGGATGATACATGCTGTGGGATTTGTTATGCTTTTGTGGGACTGATCAATTTAGGTTTCTGGTTCTAAGTTTGACAGTATATTTAGTAGTGAACTTTCTTGTCCAGCTAAATGTGTGGCAATACATGACCTTTTGACTTTTTTTTTATGAATAAAACTTTTTTTTACGAGTCGGGCTTACCATCCAGTTTTGAGCATGATGTAACAATACATTGTAATTTGTATGCACATTGTTTCAAGCAGCTTTACATAACATCAACCCTCAAAGCCCAAAATGAACTGGTGACTGGCAAGAAAAAAAAAAAAAACTCCATGGCTTCATCTAAAAGCAATTTGTCTGCATCTGCTTCTCTGCTATATAGAAGGTGAAAAAGAGTGACAGAAGAAGTATCTCTGAATTCACAGTACTCATAAAAGAGTAGGCAAAAAAGTACCCGGATGACCTACTAATTCTGCAGAGACTATCAAGTGCGCATATGATGGACACTTCTATCCCATGAGTAGGGAATGTATGAGATGTTGATGTTTAAAAGAAAAAAACTGCAGTTTTAAGTGCTTAAAAAGCATATAAAATACTGGCACAGTGGATAAGACACATGCCTTTGGTATGAGAGACCCGGGTTCGAATCCACTGTGAGACACCAATGTGTCCCTGATCAAGACACTTAACCCATAGTTGCTCCAGAGGTGTGCGACCTCTGACATATATAGCAATTGTAAGCAGTGTTGTGCCAGTTCATCCTTAAAAAGAACTAGCTCGAAGTTCAGTTCACACAGATGATAATGAACTAGTTCATGTTCAGTTTTTTTTTTTTTTTAAAGGAACTAGAGGGCCATGTGACTTAGATCTGAGTGCAAAAATGGAGGTCGTCTGAGACCCTTCCGGAGCTAGATATTGAGATATTTATAATGGCATAAATGCTACGTGGGATCTCAATATCTCAGCTCTGGAAGGGTCTAGAGCCTCCATTTTTGCACTCAGGTCTAAGTCCTATGGCCCTCTATCAGAATCCAGAGTTTCAAGAAAATTGGAGAAACTTTTTTTTTTGCACAAAAAAAAAAAGACAGTGACCCTTATGTAAAGACCCTTATGTTTTTTTTTGTGATATATTATTTTATGTGTATTTTATGTATTTTATGTTATTTTTTTTTTGCACAAAAACAGAAGCAGACTGGAGGGCTTACATTTTTTTTCCATTTTCAAGAAAAAAGAAACAAGCTTCCATGGTAAAGTGGTGTGCAGAACATGAAATCCACAGGGAGGAGTTGGATCTGGATCCAACTCCTCCCTGTGGATTTCTCCTCCACATGGGAGGAGTCTGGATCCAGATCCAACTCCTCCCACTCCTCCACATGGCCCCCTGGGGGGCTGACCATGGCTTAAAGTAAAAAATCTATAAATTATATAAATATAAATCTAAAGTACTAAATTGCGCATAACTCCTAGACCGTTTGAGCTAGAATCACGATTTTCGCATCACTGCGATCCCTGGCTCAAGCCGAACAAGATGTATATCTCCGATTTCCATTTCGGGGACCATGGCGCCCGCCCGAGGCCACACTGAAAGGGGAGCAAGGGCGGGCGCCATGGGGACCATGGCGCCCGCCCGAGGCCACACTGAAAGGGAGGCAAGGGCGGGCGCCATGTGGATGGATGGATGGATGGATGGATGGATGGATGGATGGATGGATGGATGGATGGATGGATGGATGGATGGATGGATGGATGGATGGATGGATGGATGGATGGATGGATGGATGGATGGATGGATGGATGGATGGATGGATGGATGGATGGATGGATGGATGGATGGATGGATGGATGGATGGATGGATGGATGGATGGATGGATGGATGGATGGATGGATGGATGGATGGATGGATGGATGGATGGATGGATGGATGGATGGATGGATGGATGGATGGATGGATGGATGGATGGATGGATGGATGGATGGATGGATGGATGGATGGATGGATGGATGGATGGATGGATGGATGGATGGATGGATGGATGGATGGATGGATGGATGGATGGATGGATGGATGGATGGATGGATGGATGGATGGATGGATGGATGGATGGATGGATGGATGGATGGATGGATGGATGGATGGATGGATGGATGGATGGATGGATGGATGGATGGATGGATGGATGGATGGATGGATGGATGGATGGATGGATGGATGGATGGATGGATGGATGGATGGATGGATGGATGGATGGATGGATGGATGGATGGATGGATGGATGGATGGATGGATGGATGGATGGATGGATGGATGGATGGATGGATGGATGGATGGATGGATGGATGGATGGATGGATGGATGGATGGATGGATGGATGGATGGATGGATGGATGGATGGATGGATGGATGGATGGATGGATGGATGGATGGATGGATGGATGGATGGATGGATGGATGGATGGATGGATGGATGGATGGATGGATGGATGGATGGATGGATGGATGGATTTAATTTTTAAAAAATTTTTTTTTTTTTTTTTACCTCCGGTCTCCAGTCCTCCGGCCTCCAGTCCTCCGGCCTCCAGTCCTCCGGCCTCCAGTCCTCCGGCCTCCAGTCCTCCGGCCTAAAAAGAAGACTAAAGTCATAATGTGTTGGTTTTTAATGAATGAATCTACAGCACCGAGGCTACACAGAGATCCTGCTTGAGCAGGAACCATCAGAACATTTCCCTCTGAGGGAACAGCTGGAGAAAACTGCAGAGATGCCTGGAACAAGGACCAACACCCTGTAGGACACACACACACACACACACACACCAGCATTCCCAAATTGAAAAATAGCCACATCATACAGTACATGGTTCTGGAAACACATATCAGTGTCAAACGGCACATTAGCAGCAACTAAATTCTCAATTTAGCATCTAAATTTCTGCATCTCAAAAGAACCTGCATTTAATTTGCTTTTAATTTATGGTCGGAACACTCAAAATGGTGAAACATCTGGTCTTACCTTTTGATCAAAAGGCACAAATTTGGGATCCATGGAGACAACTCTGAAATTAACTGCAAAGACACCAACAAACTCACATATATTGCATAATGCATTTGAAGATGATAGCTTCAACCAAGGGTCATTCACAGCTCACCTGTTTGTCCTGGATTGTAAATAAGTTTGTCTGTTTGGATGAAGGTCAAAGGTAACGGCTGAACATGATTTTGCTCTCTTCAGTCGCTCTGAAGACCTTCCCTTGAACAAAGAGGAAGATTTAGAAATTATAACCACAGCAGGTTATAAATGTGTGTTCTATGTCATATATCAAAACGTGAAAATATTTAGAGGCTCTGTTCACCACAGACCTTATTTCAGGCGATTTAGCAAAAACCCATTCAAAAACCCCATAGGCTTTATAGAGCGAGGGAAGCGTAATGCTAAAATGCTAGCTCACTTCCGCGTTTTGGCCTACAGAGTGACGTCGTAACTTCGGCACTCTATAGGGCTTTAGAATTAAAAACAAACTAAATTAACTTAAAATCATACATACCCCAGGAGATTTGCAGCACTTAACTACACATCTTCTTCACTCACCTCATGAGAATATGCAGCCCCTTAGGAAACAAACTGAAAACATACAATTTCAGCAACAAGCAATTCAGTCTCCCGTTAACCAAGAAAACTCTTTAAAATATGGAAACTTACCTGGCAGCTATCGCAAGGGCCAGTGCACACCAGAGAGAAAACCAGAGGATGTATTCAACTCTCCTGCCACCCACAAACATGCTAATGTACACATCTCAATCAAACCCAACACTATTACCATTACTCACCACCTTGAGTTTACAATGAGCAGGACCCACTGTGACGCATACCTGGCAAAACAAACCACTCACATTTTTATACTCCGTGACACCACCAGCCCCCAAAAGTGATTAACCTGTCCTGAGTTTTTTTTTTAAATCTCACACAACAATATAACGATGTCTTTATAGGCTACATTAGAATAATAATGTTTCATAAATCTAGATATAGAATAAAGAGGGTTATCTAACGTTAGCCTATCCTCCTATACATAGTTCCCACAGGCGAATTAATGTCACGTGACCTCCCCGGAGACGCCATATTATTTTGAGGGCAAAACCGCTGTGTTTACCATAGGTTTTTACAAAGTTTTATCAGAGAGAATGTCGTTTTACAAACAAATATTTATTTCTGTTTATATTATTATGCAAATCATGAAAAGACAAAGTGAATATATATTATAAAGAGACTATTAAAAAAAGACAGAGAGAAAATTTCATTCATAAATGGTGTGGATCCGTATGCAGTAACGAAGGAAGCACTGAGCAATGATTATGCAGCTTTGCCTCAGATACAGTTTTTTTCATGTGTAGCATTATCTGGTATTGGTGAGGAGTTTTTACACATTGTGAGCAATTCCGAGTCTGGAAATCACTGGAGGCGTCCGATCAGATTGACGTGGGGTTGGTTCGGTGACGTTTGCTCAAGTGCAATCAATGGAAAAGTAACTTATAATAGCGAAGAGGCATGATGCTAATCAAAAGCCATAGCCTGCACAACTTAATTCATGTTCCCCTTAAAACAGTCACCGGTGCTTTCTGTGATATGCATGTACTTGCGGGCGTCATGGTTTGGTGCATGAATATAAAAATAAATAACTCGCGTGCAATTTAATTAATGTAATGCGGAACTACATTATAAGCGGGTATAGGGACATAATCTGAGATCGCAATGCTAGAATGTGAGATCAAACAGTGGAAACAAGGTTGTTTTGTGTTTTTAATACCTCGTCATTTTGTTCATACAGGACATTTTTCAAACTGCAATGTGTTAACTTGTACATGTTTACACTCGCATTAAAACACAACATTGTGCTTTTGTCAAACAAATTCTTGCGTGTTTTGAGTGAGTTTCTTTCCTTTATCCTCGCCAGCCATAATCTCCGTCGTTGTTCGGACAAAAGCTTAGTCTTCTCACATCCATGGAGTCTATAATGACGGGTGTAGTGTAAAATCCCGGTTTATCTGAACCTCCGGCACGATTTTATCATCCATTGACCCAGCAGGGGATGAACATTTTCACTATATAGCACGAAACTCATTTCACTTCGTTCTACTCGTATTGTTTCTTCTAATGTTTTCCCCGCAGCAATGGCGCCGGCTCGGCAAATGCCCGTATGTCGTGACGTCATGCCTACATGTGATCATCACAAAGCTGCTAAATGTGTATCTATATGTAAACATTTTCACATTTTTGTTTAACTTTAGTTTGTCACTGCTTTGTTTGTCTTTTCATGTTTTTTTTTTTTTTTAATTTTTGTATTTAGTTTATTCAATGTAGGAAATAGTATTTCACATGACTTTGATTTTACTTTATTGACACTGTCATTTCCGGATGGTATTCATCATTAAAAATAAACAAGTTCCACCTTTTAAACTTCTCCTCAACGTGCATGCAGTGTAAATAAAGCAGTTGCATCAATGAAATAATATTACACGGCCACGCCCCCGTGCTAATGGTACCGCCCACGGCGCAAATTACAAGACGAAAATTAAAAAATCATTTAGATTTCATTTATCCAAATGTTTGTTTCTGAAGTCACAATTTAGCGCAAGTAAAATTGAAAAACAGGAGAAAAAAAAAAAACAAGAAAAATGAATGTCTGGTTTCCATTTTTCATTTGCATTTTATGGTCTGAAAATTGAATTGTGAAGAGTTACACGGACCTTAGGCTACCTTATTTTTACTTTATACATAATACAAACGCAAACACTAAAAGCCAAGTAGGCCTATAATTAAAACACATGGCTCTACACTTATATTTTTGAAGGAGCACTTGTAGATGCATTTTACACAGCACTTACAATTTGCATAAATAATCGTATGATACTAATGTATCAAATTTGGAATACAGAAATATGAAATATTGAAGTAATAGTAATTAACTACACGTACTTACAATATAATTTAAGTAAGGAGTTAGTTGCATGTATCTATGCATGATTGACTATAGAAACTACATGTAAAATTAAGTGTTACCAAAATGTACACAGTTTTTATTTAAACATTTCTACTGGACTCCCTGCATTACTGTACCTTCGTATTAAATGAACAGAAAAAGCAAAAGTTTGATGTTGTGGTGTTTTTTCTTCAGGTCACCCTGTATCATCTGCTGAAGCTGTTCCAGTCAGACTCCAGCGCGATGCCAAAGAAGACAGCCGTGTCCGAGTTCTACAACGAGATGGTGTGAATTTGATCAGAACAGCACAACAACATGACATTATAGTAATAATACAATCATAAAGCCTAAAACCTGTGTTTTTGCAGATATTTCAAGACCCGACAGCCATGATGCAGCAACTTCTGAACACCACCAGACAGCTGACGTTGGGTGCTTACAAACACGAGACCGAGTGTGAGTGTGACTTCACTTACCTTTGCAGCTCCTATTGAACAGCTCAGTGGATGGGCTATAATTAAACCCTGAACATACTGTACATTAAAATGAGTCCGCAGTTCTAATCATGTGAACTAAACATTCAGTGTTTCATGTTGCAGTTGCAGAGCTGGAAATACGAACACGAGAAAAAGCGGCAAAGAAGAAGACTAGCCTGGAGATCGTAGAGCTGAAGGAGCGACTGAAAGCCTCCAGAGAAAACATCAACTTCCTGAAGGGAGAGATACGCAGACTGGAGGAAGACGACCAGATGAAAGATCACTGAGGATGATACATGCTGTGGGATTTGTTATGCTTTTGTGGGACTGATCAATTTAGGTTTCTGGTTCTGAGTTTGACAGTATATTTAGTAGTGAACTTTCTTGTCCAGCTAAATGTGTGGCAATACATGACCTTTTGACTTTTTTTTATGAATAAAACTTTTTTTTACGAGTCGGGCTTACCATCCAGTTTTGAGCATGATGTAACAATACATTGTAATTTGTATGCACATTGTTTCAAGCAGCTTTACATAACATCAACCCTCAAAGCCCAAAATGAACTAGTGACTGGCAAGAAAAAAAAAAACTCCATGGCTTCATCTAAAAGCAATTTGTCTGCATCTGCTTCTCTGCTATATAGAAGGTGAAAAAGAGTGACAGAAGAAGTATCTCTGAATTCACAGTACTCATAAAAGAGTAGGCAAAAAGTACCCGGATGACCTACTAATTCTGCAGAGACTATCAAGTGCGCATATGATGGACACTTCTATCCCACGAGTAGGGAATGTATGAGATGTTGATGTTTAAAAGAAAAAAAACTGCAGTTTTAAGTGCTTAAAAAGCATATAAAATACTGGCACAGTGGATAAGACACATGCCTTTGGTATGAGAGACCCGGGTTCGAATCCACTGTGAGACACCAATGTGTCCCTGATCAAGACACTTAACCCCTAGTTGCTCCAGAGGTGTGCGACCTCTGACATATATAGCAATTGTAAGCAGTGTTGTGCCAGTTCATCCTTAAAAAGAACTAGCTCGAAGTTCAGTTCGCACAGATGATAATGAACTAGTTCATGTTCAGTTTTTTTTTTTTTTTTTTAAAGGAACTCGAGGGCCATGTGACTTAAGATCTGAGTGCAAAAATGGAGGCTCGTCTTAAGACCCTTCCGAGCTGAGATATTGAGATATTTATAATGGCATAAATGCTATGAGATATTGAGATATTTAAAATGGCATAAATGCTACGTGTGATCTCAAGCATCTGTCAGCTCTGGAAGGGTCTAGAGCCTCATTTTTGCACTCAGGTCTAAGTCCTATGGCCCTCTATCAGAATCCAGAGTTTTAAGAAAATTGGAGAAACTTTTTTCTTGCACAAAAAAAAAAAAAGTTTCTCCAATCTTCTTGAAACTCTGGATTCTAATAGAGGGCCATGTGACTTAGATCTGAGTGCAAAAATGGAGGCTCGTCTAGACCCTTCCGAGCTGAGATATTGAGATATTTATAATGGCATAAATGCTACGTGGGATCTCAATATCTCAGCTCTGTAAGGGTCTAAAACCTCCATTTTTGCACTCAGGTCTAAGTCCCATGGCCCTCTATCAGAATCCAGAGTTTCAAGAAGATTGGAGAATTTTTTATTTTGCACAAAAACAGAAGCAGACTGGAGGGCTTACATTTTTTTTTCCATTTTCAAGAAAAAAGAAACAAGCTTCCAGCC
>JAQIUQ010000956.1:255000-297247 GCA_030378365.1 Hybognathus amarus | reverse complement strand
TAGGGCTGTAATCAACCAAAGAAATCCTTAAGTCGACCAAGGTCTTGTCCTGCGCAACGATTAGTCGACTAAAAAAAAACAAAAAAAAAAAACGGATGTTTTGATTGAACATTTTTTAAACAATTGTCATAGAGCATTTATAAAACAACAACAAAAAAAACATCGAAAATAAATAAAAGTATAATAATAATACAATTCTTTGAAAATTAAGTGATTTTTTTAACTGCAAGTGAGGAGCTCTGTCCGGTCTATAGTAACAGTCACAATCGCGCACCTGATCACACCACACGCTGCAAAAAATATAACTGCTATCTGCCACATAATGAAAAATCCTAACAAAAGCTCTCGTTACAGGCTGTATTCTTCTTTACTTACAAAGCTATGGGTTAACTTTTTTCCAGTCGATCTGTTAGGCGTTTTAAAACAACAGACAAAATAGCCTAAAAAACAATCTGAAATCTAGGCTCTGTTGTAAGATAGCATATAAGTTTAATTTCGTTTTGTTACATTATTTAGGCTACTTTCAAATGAGTCAAGTGTACAAATAAAAACCTATTAAGAAAACAATCTATTGAGTCAGTATGATAAAGCCGTTAAAAGAGCTGCTCACGTCTTTTGCGCGCTCAAGTTCGATTTCAAATAGGCACGCGATGTGCGCGCTCATAATGGAGCAGACGCGGTCGCCACCGTCGCCTACCTCCACAAACATGTAGCCAGACAAGAGATTTAGATTTCTTGGACATTCTGTCGACTAAAGTAGCGTGAACCGAATGAATACAGCAAAACTACCTACCGGTACATCCCTTACTGAGCACGAGCAGCAGCGCAGCCAGCCAGGTGCGGTTCCCGAGTGTGTTATGTGTGTGCGCCAAACTGTGGCGCAGTTACAAGAAATAGCCTAAATTAAAGCATTTAAAGTTGGGGATAAAACATAGGCTAATTATATTTAGAATACAGTAATAAATAACTGCTTTATAAAGGAATAAATATCAAGGAGTAAATCATTGAAAATGTATTTCTATTGGCAAAAAAAAAAAAATGCGACTGGTCGAACCAATAAGAATTTCAGTCGACCAAGACGGCATTGAACTGATTAGTCGACTAAACGACTAAAGTTGACAGCCCTAGAAAAAATACACTCCAACGTTGGTAAAAGGTGGCAGGTCAGGGGTAATTCTTTCCACTGGAAGGTCTGCCATCTTCTGTTCACCCAACCTCCCTTTATAACGTCTACAGATGACACACTTGGAAATTATCTTTCTTGCAACAGAGTTGGCGTTTGTAATCCAATACTTAGACTGGAGCTTTGAAAGCATCTGATTTCTGCCACTATGCCCCAACTCTTCATGAATGTCTTGAAGTATGAGATGTGACGCATGCTGATCTTTAGATAACAGGATGGGATGTTTCATTTCAATTGGCATAGCTGACTTGCCAAGTCTTCCTCCCACTAGCAACAGCCCATCATGCAACACAGGATCCAGACTATAAACATTACTGGTTCTTTTAACACCAACGCTTCCAACCTTGAGTGCAGCAATTTCCTCTTGGAATTGTTCCTGATGACTAAATCGAATTATGCCATGCTCAGCCATAGCAAGATCCTCCAGTGTTAGGCATTGTCTGCCCAGAGATGCCTTAAACTCAAGCGGCAACCTCCCCGTCTCTCTCTTGAAGCCAAAACGGAAGTGAATTAAACTGCAATTCTCGAGTGATTCAGTCATGTTGATTATGGAGAGAACAGTCAGCGCTGTGTTTCCAGCTGTTTCCCTCATGTGCACTACTGGATGTATGATGATTTCAGTGCGTTCTCGCCGTCCAGTGCAATGAATGAGCGCGGATTTCTAGTTCATTTATTTGAAGTTCTGAGGTTATATCTTTGGTTTGACCCATCTGAGAAACTGAGAGGTGGCCAAAATCAGATTGTAAAATGGACTGAATTAAAGCTCTTTACGAACTTGACGTGAGATGCCGACTGACATGTGTGTTTGCCTTGAATCACTGTCACATACACAAGCTTAGAGCAATATTGTAAGTAACTAATACATTTTTAACTAGCAGGATAATAATGCATCACGATGCACATAGTTGACTGCTTGAATGTTGTGAGAAATGTGTGTGATCTGTGTTATGTACTTGTATACATGCTCTTAACTAATTGCCCCTTGTGAGATTAATAAAGTTGATTAAAAAGTAAAGTAAATAGTCTCAGTTTTAGTTACGTCTTAACTATTATAATATTTCAAAGGGCAAACACAAACTTTAACCATTGGCTTTACTTTTTCAATTCAGCGCGAGGGCAGTAGCATAGCATTAGTATCTCACCTCCACCCGCATCCCGCCTCTTTGCCGATTTTAATTTATCCGGTAGTGACGAGAGGTGACGCACTGCCAAGATGGCGACGGCCGGCCCCGCCCACTTTAGGATTCAAAAACGCTCCAATGGGTGACGTCACGGACACTACGTCCATATTTTTTACAGTCTATGCTTAAACTCTTGCAACTTTACATCCACAGTGACACCGTCAAGCTGTCCCTCAGATAATTCTTTTAGTTTACATCTCAGTTCCATCAGAAGTTTCTGCAGCTTCAAATACCAAGCAACTGCAACTTTCAGCCGTTTCCATTCTGAGAAGAAATGAATAAGCTGACTTGTGGCATTCTGTCCATTCTGTACAAGCATAGCATTGACTTTCAACCTTTAAATCTCTGGGTCATCGTTCAATATCAGATCACTTGTTGGAAAGTGTGTCTCGCTCGGCTTCCAGAGAAAACTGGGACCATCAATCCATCACTTATTGCTCAGAAAATCTTTTGCCTTCAAACCTCGAGATGCATCATCTGCTGGGTTTTCTTTAGTGGGCACTGTATCTCCACTGTTGAGGTTGTGTTCTGTCTCTTATATAAGACACCCTATTACCAACAAATGTGTGAAACCGTTTGTCTTCACTCTTGATGTAAGTAAGGACAATCATGCTGTCAGTCCAGAAGACCGAATCTTTCAATGAAAGTTGCAGCTCCCTCCTTAGCATGACGTCAACTTTGACAGCCAGGACAGCCGCTGTAAGTTCCAAACGAGGTATGGTCACCGCTTTTAGTGGTGTAACTCTGGCTTTGCCCAGCAAGAAAGCCACATGTACCTTGCTTGCCCTATTTTGCATCTTGATATATGAAACTGTGCCGTATCCTTCTTCGCAAGCATCGGCAAAATGATGTAAACAAGCATGGGAGGGCAATTCAAATTCCATAGGTTTAAAACATCGGTTCACTTGAAATCCTGCAACCTTGTCCAATTCGAAAATCCAATGGTTCCATTTCTTCTGGTAAGTTGATGGTATGGCATCATCCCAGCCCAAGTTATTTCTGCACAACTCCTGCAAAAGTACTTTAGCAGGCAAAATAAGTGGTGACAGGAAACCCAAGGGATCAAAGACAGAGCTTACCACTGATAAAATGCCTCTCCTAGTGCATGGTTGACTTTTCAAGGAAGTCTTGAACTTAAAGGTATCGGTTTCCACACTCCACTGAAGACCTAAAGCTCTCTCAACAGGCAATTTGTCCCGATCCAGATCTAATTGCTGTATGTCCTTAGCTCGGTGTTCCTCAGCAACTGACTGCAACACCTTGCGACTGTTTCAGAAGAGACGCTCTGCAGACAATCGTCTACATAAAAGTTATTGTTAATGGTGTCGATTACCTCAGCTGGAAAGTCTGCTTGATTATCCTTTGCGGTCTGTCTCAAGGCATAACAAGCACAGCTTGGAGAAGACACAGCTCCAAAAAGATGAACCGTCATCCTGAAATACGATGGGAGGGCTTCAGGCTCTCTTGCCAGGTTTCCAAAGAAAATCTACCTCTTCTTCGGTCACTTTAAGTTGATAGAACATTGCGTCAATGTCAGCCATGAAGGCTACTGGCTCTCGCCTGAATCTCATGAGCACACCTACCAAAGAACTGGTAAGGTTAGGGCCTTGTAACAATTGACAATCAAGGGATGTTCCCTTATACGTTGCTCCGCAGTCGAAGACAACTCTCAAAGATCCCTTCTGGGGATGAAACACCCCGTGATGAGGAATGTACCAAACTCTGCCATCCACACGATCTAGTTGATGAGATTGTACCTTCTCTGCATAACCTTTACGTACTACCTCAGCAAGAAATTGAGAGTACTGTTCGTGAAACCCTTTGTTTCTTTCCAGTTTCCTTTTCAGACCATTTAATCGTTGCCTAGCGACCCCGAAGTTATCCGGTAATGTGACACTACCCGTCTTGAATAGTAACTGAAGGCTATAATGTCCATCCTGAAGCATGACACTGTGGGTCATTATGTCCATAAACCGAAGATCTTCCCTTGACATTTCTTCCTTATCAGCAATCCTTTCACTGAAATCATAATTGAACTGGTTGTTGAGCAACTCTTCCAACTTAACCACAGAAATTCTGTTAACAGTAACTGCCCCTCTTCATTCTTGCGGTCACTGCTTCCCTCCAAATTCCCACTAACAACCCATCCCAGTAGGGTTTTAATGGCAAATGGTCCATTACCATGACTGTTTATGATTTCATATGGCTCAATCAAATTAGCTACATTAGTTCCAATCAGTAGATCAACATCCGCTTGAATGTGTGGCATCTTAACCTTATCCAGGTATGACAATTTAGATAACTCCTCCTGAGTAATGACATTTTGAGAGTCAACAGGCATCTTCTGCTGTGTATATACAGCAGGAAGTGGGAAAAACAGTTGGCATCTATTCCACTGATTTCCAGTCCGTCGATAACATTACAGGAGACATTTTTTTCCTGAGCCATGGTACGAAGGAGAATGTTGACCCTTTTTCCGCTCAACTTCAGCTCTTTCTGTAGATGTTCTGAACAAAAGGTAGCAGAACTTCCCGGGTCCAGAAAAGCATACGTCTGCCTCACTTTGCTACCTTTTATAGCTTTTACTTGAACAGATATGATTGGCATTAAACTCCTCTCATTACCGGCCCCTGTATGACCGCAAGTTTGAGCAGACACGACTTTACGCCTTTCCTCCGCCTCTTTCCCAGATACCTCCTTACGATAGATATGCAAAATAGTTGGATACACTTCTCCACAAACCTCACATATCAACCGATTGTCACACTCCTTGCTCATATGTCAAGCTTTTAGGCAGCCAAAACAAACTCCCTTGTCTTTCAAGAATTCAATCTTGTCTCATTGAGACTTCTTCTTAAAAGCAAAACATCTTTCCAATGGATGTTGATTTGCACAGAACAAACAGCTTCCACTAGACTCAAATACAGGGCAATATCTTTGCTGTACTGACCCAATGTCAGTCTTCTTATTTGGAGTTGAAACGGCAACATCCGTGGCAAAACTACTCCCTTTAAGTGTCTTGCGCCCTTGGGGTTTGAATTTACCCGTGCCCTTTTTGTCCTGGATATCTCCAAACACAGGATCAGACGCCACCCTGACCTGTTTTTCAATAAACTCCACAATGTGTGAGAACTTTGCTCTGCCTTGCCTGGACTCCATAATCTCACAAGCCTGAGCCCTCCATTGCTCTCTCAGCCTGTAAGGTAACTTTGTAACCACAATGTTCATGTTGCTAGGCATGTTAAGTTCTTGCATATATGAAAGCTCATTGATGGTACTGTAACATGTACGCAAGGACAAAGCATGAGCCTGTAATCCCTGCACGTCCTCTGCCTTTAAAGCAGGCCAGCCCAAGGCTTTCTCCATATAAGCAGTAGATACCTTGAATTCATTGCCAAAATGTTCTTGTAATAATCTCTTGGCTAATGCATAGCCTCTGTCTGGGGCCATATGCTGACAACTGCGGACCAGATCTTAAGGTTGTCCTCTTGTAAACTGCTCAAGAAAATACAAATGATCTTTTTCATTATTAGTTTTCTCTTCAATGCCATGTTCAAATGCTCTAATAAATGCCATATACTAGGGCTGGGCGATAAAACGATAACGATATGTATCGCGATAAGACACGTGATCGATATCAATAAAAAATGTGTTCGATATAACGTTCGATATTTTTTTTTTTCGACGGAAGAAATCACAGGTTGCGAAGCAAGTTTGGTTGCATTAACAAAGGCACGCACTATCTGGTAACCTAGCGACGTGGGGAGTGACGCGCTAACAGGCAATCATGTAACGGTGTCAGTTTGATTGCGCCATTTCGATGTCTCGTCACTCGTGCTGCTGGATTCCTCTTCAGTAACCGGCGATTGATAAACAGAAAATGAGTGCCCTTCATCTGCATGCCGTGCAGGCTAGAATTGTGAGACATTATTGGATAATTCGCTCTATTCGCGTTTGATGTGAACACAGCATAATGAACAGGCTGCGATGTCAAGATTGTAAGTGAGTGTGCGCGCGAGAGAGAGCACGTGCGCGATCTAACTTTGTGTGTGTGTGTATGAGAGAGAGATGGAGAGACAGACACGCGACGCGAGTGCGATCAAACGGTGGAGACATAAAAACATAAGCTGTCATTTTGTTAATACAGGACATCATTCAGTCTGCAAAGTGTTTACTTATAATTGTGTAGGCCTATACTCACAATGAAACTTTATTAGGTACCTCATGCTAGTAACGGGTTGGACCCCCTTTTGCCTTCAGAACTGCCTCAATTCTTCGTGGCATAGATTCAACAAGGTGCTGGAAGCATTCCTCAGGGAGTTTGGTCCATATTGACATGATGGCATCACACAGTTGCCGCAGATTTGTCGGCTGCACATCCATGATGCGAATCTCCCGTTCCACCACATCCCAAAGATGCTCTATTGGATTGAGATCTGGTGACTGTGGAGGCCATTTGAGTACAGCGAACTCATTGTCATGTTCAAGAAACCAGTCTGAGATGATTCCAGCTTTATGACATGGCGCATTATCCTGCTGAAAGTAGCCATCAGAAGTTGGGTACATTGTGGTCATAAAGGGATGGACATGGTCAGCAACAATACTCAGGTAGGCTGTGGCGTTGCAACGATGCTCAATTGGTACCAAGGGGCCCAAAGAGTGCCAAGAAAATATTCCCCACACCATGACACCACCACCACCAGCCTGAACCGTTGATACAAGGCAGGATGGATCCATGCTTTCATGTTGTAGACGCCAAATTCTGACCCTACCATCCGAATGTCGCAGCAGAAATCGAGACTCATCAGACCAGGCAACGTTTTTCCAATCTTCTATTGTCCAATTTCGATGAGCTTGTGCAAATTGTAGCCTCAGTTTCCTGTTCTTAGCTGAAAGGAGTGGCACCCGGTGTGGTCTTCTGCTGCTGTAGCCCATCTGCCTCAAAGTTCGACGTACTGTGCATTCAGAGATGCTCTTCTGCCCACCTTGGTTGTAACGGGTGGTTATTTGAGTCACTGTTGCCCTTCTATCAGCTCGAACCAGTCTGGCCATTCTCCTCTGACCTCTGGCATCAACAAGGCATTTCCGCCACAGAACTGCCGCTCACTGGATGTTTTTTCTTTTTCGGACCATTCTCTGTAAACCCTAGAGATGGTTGTGCGTGAAAATCCCAGTAGATTAGCAGTTTCTGAAATACTCAGACCAGCCCTTCTGGCACCAACAATCATGCCACGTTCAAAGTCACTCAAATCACCTTTCTTCCCCATACTGATGCTCGGTTTGAACTGCAGGAGATTGTCTTGACCATGTCTACATGCCTAAATGCACTGAGTTGCCGCCATGTGATTGGCTGCTTAGAAATTAAGTGTTAACGAGCAGTTGGACAGGTGTACCTGACAGAAGTGGCCAGTGAGTGTATAAAACATCCAACCCCTTTTTTAAAACAGTCTGTTTGTTCCATCTTTTGGACAGTCACAAAAATAGTCTCTGACAGTCATCATCAAACCGCATTGGTTTCCATTTCTTGTCCTCAAAACAGAGCACTAATCTGTTTATTTTTAAGTTACACATTAAAAAAGAGAATAAAATGTGTTGATAGTATTTTTTATATACAGAAATCTATTTATAATTCTGATGAGAATAATAGGTTAATTCAAATTAAGGAAAACAAATATATTGATCTGAAATATAGCTAATTAGTTTTAAATTAATTCAGGTACAATTAATTTACAAAACATATCTCAAGGTATTTTTATTAATTTAATAAACTAATTACATAAAACTATTATCACTATAGATAAACCGGTTATACAGTATGTCTTTATTAATAAAACATATTTAAAAAATACAAGGCTTAAGACATTTATAAAAATGCCTTCTATATTTCTGTTTTGCTTTCCACTCCCTTGTACCAAAATAGTACCGAACCGTGATGTCTGAACCGAACCGTGACTTCTGTGTACATTACAAGGCTGAATCTAGCTTCTTATTCGCAGCTTCTTATTGACGCTATCCATTCCACCAATAAGAAGCAGCGAATAAGAAGCTGGATTCAGCCTCGTTTTTAATTATTTGAGTTTTTCATGGTTGTGTTGACATTTCTGTCTTGGGATTATAATCAGAGGAAGGTTAAGTTTAAAATAAAAATGTTTAATTGTAATAGATTTTTTCTTCTGGTCCTTATTTTAAATGGGTCATAAAAAATTCAATAATTATCGATATCGACCGATATGAAACACTGATATCGTGATAAAGTTTTCAGCCATATCGCCCAGCCCTACCATATACTGCAATGGGTCTCCATCAAATACTGGAATCTCTCTCCTTAGCAAGATACAAGGATTTCCTTGCTGTTGAATGAGATAAGATGTTAACTCCTCTTGTCTTTTTAAAACTTCAAACAGTGGATCACCATGGCGAGGAGAAGCATGTGACGTCTGATCGACTCCCATATGGCTTGGTTGCACTTGAGCAGAACATTGGAAATCAGATTGTTGAGCTGTGTGGAATATTGGCTGCTTTCTCCATCCTTTCCATTGATTCTCTGTTATGACTCGTGATACAGAGAGATCAGCTGCTCCAGCTGTATTCGTTGGCTTTGAACTCACTTGTACATATTCTTTTGCTTCGGGATTCAAACACTTTGGCCGAGCAGAATCAAACTTAAGGTTATCAGCCTTATTAATCCCAATCGATTTTGATCTTGAATTGCGTGAACATTTGAATTATCAGCCTTTTGCAACACAGCAATCTTTGCATTTGAAGCAGCTATTTTAGCATCCAACTCCAATAGGTGGTTTGCAGTCACGTGATTGTGTTTACGCGCGGACTGCAGATGGAGGGCAAGGAGTGAAGAGCGCAATGGACGAGATGGAGGAAAATTCGTACTGTACTACTTTAGATGCTATTACAAGAGAAATATATAAACAGAAAATCAAAACATATGATGCTTAAGTTATGAAGAGGACCGAATTTTCAACTGAATTGAGAGATTTGCCTGCCATCGAGGCTGTAGATATCAGCAACTAACTCGTCTTACTAGACATGCTTTGACTTTACAAAGTTCGGAAACTGGTACGTTACACAAACAGCCACATAAGTGTATTTAAACACCTGAATAATGTAATTATAAGCCACATAAATAATGTATTAACTCACATTTGACGAAGTGATCACTGCACACTGTACAAACACACAGGCATTTTCCCATTCGGCTCCTTCCCGACGCAGACGTAAGTTAGGTTTACAAGGCATGTTTTACTAGCCTGGCTGCGCCCTCCTACGCACTTCCGCTCAATTTCATTTTCCTTCAGTACTACGTCTGGGATCGCTCCATAGCCTTAGGTTTCCAGAAATAAATTTTTTGTAGGACCAATCAGCGAATAGAGGGAGTGGCTGAGAAACGATGACGTTGATGTAGTGCGCGTCAGTTTGAGTTTGGCAGCGGAGAAAGACGTGAGAAATGCTATTCGGTCCGTTGTTGGAAAAGAAACTGCCGAATATACAGAATTTAAAGCCGGATTGTTATCGTCTCACCTCTTGTTGCACTAACGGAGGATCAAGTGAAGGAGGCAGAAAGGTTGGAAGTTCGTGCTGGGCAGCGCTCAATGTGCACGATGACCGTGACATTTTGGACGGACGCTGTAGCCTGGTGTTCGGAAGCCCTGAGTCCTGGCTGCTAAACTGTTGTTGAATATGCACTCAGGAGTCATGTCAGCTCATATTCCCAACAGTAAATTTACGGATTCTTGTGATGAATAGAACACTTTGAGCCCCTTTGTCTACTCGCGCAGGAGGTTGGTGTGTCAGTTTTACATGTTGTAAATCATACAAATTGGTTGTCATTTTTTTTTAAATAATTGTCATAAATAAAAATGTGAAAACCCATACTTTGAAGACTATATTTTCAGTTTTAGATGGTTAATTTGTTTTAATAAAAAAATGGCATATAAAAATGTACAAAACCACAGTCTATGGTACAAACACATACTTTGAAGACCATAATTAAGCTAATTAAGAAACAATAAGACGTTATATGAAAGTTGTTATTTATTACACATATACAGATCATTCAGTGTAACTGTTACAGCATTTGCGGCAGATCAGAAATGACCGCAGCGGCGTCTGCATATTTGTAATGATTAGACACGGCTGAATGAATACGACCGTTGAATGAATACATCGCTGTCCTTTGTGTCAAATATACATTTCGAATTAATAGTTGTTCCTAGATTAACAAAACCTGCAGGTCTCGTTGACTGAAATCCTATTGTAAACATAATCCTCTGATATTCGGACTTGCTGTTTCCAGCCTTCGGCGCATGATATACGTCACTCACAACCACACGTTAGCGATTGGCTATGGCAGATCCTGAGTGACTCTGGCCAGATCCAATAGTTTTGAACTTTAACAGTGAACCCGCCTACAAGAAAGGAAACGTTTCTCAATGGAGGGGGCCAGACTCTATGTACAAATGAAATGTACTAAGAGTCTGGTTGAACCAGGCTAATGTTTTACCGGTGTTTTTCTGTCAATTTCTTGTATTTTCCCCCTTATGAACAACAACTTTTGGCACACGATAAAAACTCTTTGTGGTTTAATCAATTTGAGCAACCATAAACGACGCAAAACAAAGGCATTTGAGTGTGTTATAGTGCTTCCTAATATAGAAATTGACAACGAAGTGGCGAGACGTCACGTGAAAACAAGCTATTGTTCCTTTTTCTGTCTCAAATCCTCCTCCTGAGCTTCAATTGCATGTTTAGTCTTCAATGCAGCAGTTTGTGCCATGAGTGCAGCCTTATCTGCCTCCGCTTGAATGCATGTAGATGCTATAGATGAACTGCGGTGTGAGCTGCGTTGACTACGCTTGGAGGTAACGTAAGACACGTTTGAGACGCTGTCCCCAGGACCATCACTACATACTTCACCCGTTTCAGATTTTTACTGACCTTTTGCTGTATCTGGTAACCATTTTTTGACCCGTTCAATTAACTCGTTATTTGGTATCATTTTGGCTTTAAACCAAATTTCATGTTTTCAGCTTCATCAACAGGTAAGATAACAAACAGTGACTCATGTGCCTCTTTAGCCTCTGAACATAACCTCATAAATTCTTCAAAAGGCAAGCGTACCTCAGGTTCATACTCTTTGTTTTCATCAATTAGCCTGTTAATTGACTCTATTAGTTTCTGAGCCTTGTTTAAATTGGCCTTTCTTAAATTTTGCAGTCTCAAGTTTTACCATTAAAGCCTTAGCTGTTAATTTAACAGGTCTTTTCCTCTTTCAAACTCGTTTTCAACATTAGACAGATTTTGATTTGACTCTGGTGCTATAGAGGGAATGCATTGACGTCACTTTCCCGCCGGAACAACCCCCCTCAGCCTGACTGAGTGGCAAAACATCTGCTGCGTGACTGGATTTAACAGGGGAAACTGCGAAAATGCGACTTAAACGAACAATTTTATCAATTTAAACTAAATGTAGGACTCAATATAGTGTTCCTTACAACTTACTAAAGATCCAGTGATCCATGGATATTGACATGCAGCCAGGAATCGTGTTGCCTGACATTTATGTTTGCCTGATTACGACGTCGGGGAAGTAAAAGCAATATAGACGGTAAACATAAAGCAAATTTGCCTGTGAACGCTTTATATAAATACAATGTAGGTCTAAATCCGGATGATCACTTATATCAGTGTTATATATTGCCTATATATCATCATATTCGTCCAGCCCTAAAACTTTATAGCTTTTTTTTTGTTAAGTGTTTATTAAGAAACATCCAATAATCCAGAATATGCAATGATACATTTAATTGATAAGTTGTTTATATATATATATATATATATATATATATATATATATATATATATATATATATATATATATATATATATATATATATATATATAACAATACAAAATATATGGGTATGGTTTTACAGCTAAATTCAGCATATTGACAAATGATAAATGCAAATCCTGTTATTTCCAGTTGTTTTTGTGAATTGCAGCGATCCATTTGCTCCTCTGTAAAAATATACCTCCAATTTTTTTGTCAAATCTAATTGTACAGTCAATCGCAAAGCTCTTTCCCACTTTATATGTGTTGTGTTTTTTTTTTTTGCAGCATTCACGCTGAAAACATATACCGCCGCTCAGTCTCTTTGCCACTCACTATGAGTAACTGCAGGCACGTGACCGGACAGTGACGTCACGCGCATTCAGTTTCCATTTTGCAATTATGCACAGCATACAATTCAAACACACAAACAATGTTCGTTTGTCTTTGGCAACCAATGCATTGGAATTACGCAAATGTGTGCACACAATATCACATGGCCATGTTAATGCTGCAAAAACGTACCTACAACAAGCCAGATGAGCGCACAGCAATCCAATGCTGACACCAACATGAGAGGGAAATTTAATCCAAGCGAATCCACGGAGTAAAATCCAGCCAGACAAATTGATGAGACGATCCTCATGTGCAGAAACACTGCGACTTAATCCAAACAGCCTCCATTGAAACAAGCGTGTTGACAAACCTTGAGTTGCGTGTTGACAAAACAGCCTTTAGAGTACTCCAGATGATCTCCTTTATCCAGTGAAGCCGAGTTTTTGACTTTATGTTACGGCTTTCCAGTGCCCTTGCCGTTGATGATAGGAGAATGCAAGTTTAGAACGCGTACAGAGTCCATGCAGTTGATTGTAGATGCAATTAAAGTCTCTTTATTAATGGCTTTAGCAAACATGATCGCGAAATTCCAGTGGACTTAACTTGTTCACATATACACAAAAAGCCATAACTTACAGACCGCATTCAACTAAAATTTTCCTCCAAGCTACTCTGTTCGTGCAATCAAAAACTGTGTGCTTCCCAATCACCAACGCACACACCTGTGGCTCAGGGAATCTAATTATACACAGCCCCACCCAGTGGACAAAAACGTTACTACCCTCAAAATGGCTCCTACATTCCATATTTTATTGGTTTATTAGTAGGCTAATTTTGTGATTTCAATTTCATTACAATGGCAGGCCATTTGCCAACTCAGCAGACATTACAAACATTCCATGTCAGATATTTATGGACTATACATGCATGTAAAAGATTTTTTATTAAGTCACTTAACCCTCTGATGGTCCTTCGGTCACTTCTTGGTCAATTTTCTGTTTCGAGTTATTAAAAATCACAGCTTCATCGGAAGGTTATGATACTTGGTGACTTTTTTGAAATTTGGTGTGTGAACACACAAAAAAAAATTGAGCATGCTAAGTGGTCGTAAAAAAATAGTCACGATTTTGGTCTTTGGTCAAAAATGACCCCTGGGAATGAATGGGAAATTGACAAAAACTCAACAAAAAAAAATTCTTTTTTTTTAATAAGAAATAGTTTGAGATTGTTTCAATTATATATATATCATATATTCAAAACAGCTGGGAATTCACATGCCTCTCCATAGAGAGCTGTACATACCATGTTGGCATGCATTACTACGCTTTTCTCTCATACTGTAACCAGATGGTGCTAATTTTCTTCAAAAAATATTTTTTTTCTGAAGGCCTAGACTCTATATTAAACAAAAATACTGCATTGATAATTAAAAAAAATATATATATATATATATATATATATATATATATATTCATTGAAAAAATAGACCATAAACATTGCATAAATATTGATAAATACAATCAAATTGTCTCAAAATACTAAATTAAAAACAATAAATATTATAGCAAGAAAATAAATTGCATTGGTTTTAATGGGATGGAAGAATTTAATTTTTAGGCCTCCGGTCACTTCTGACCGGGAAGGCCCAGGACGTGACTCATAAAGGAAGACCATCAGAGGGTTAAGTGAATGTTATATTTTGCATGTGATGGCTAACACACTGAAAGAATCTTTAGATGTCAAGAATTTCACACTTTCAATGAGAATCAGCTCATAATTTTTGATCAACAATCCATGCATTTAGCTAAATTGTAAAAAATAATTTGCACACATGTGCCAAAACTAGGGCTGGGCAACGATTAATCGCATCCAAATAAAAATTTGTGTTTGCATAATATATGTGTGTGTAGTGTGTATAATTATTTTGCATATATAAATACATACACATGCATGTATATATTTGAGAAATATTTTCATGAATATACTATATATATATTCATACCTAATTTATATTAAATATAAATATTAATATTTTATATATTAACACATTTTTCTTAAATATATACAATTTGAGTGACTTTGAACGTGGCATGATTGTTGGTGCCAGAAGGGCTGGTCTGAGTATTTCAGAAACTGCTAATCTACTGGGATTTTCACGCACAACCATCTCTAGGGTTTACAGAGAATGGTCCGAAAGAAAAAACATCCAGTGAGCGGCAGTTCTGTGGCGGAAATGCCTTGTTGATGCCAGAGGTCAGAGGAGAATGGCCAGACTGGTTCGAGCTGATAGAAGGGCAACAGTGACTCAAATAACCACCCGTTACAACCAAGGTGGGCAGAAGAGCATCTCTGAACGCACAGTACGTCGAACTTTGAGGCAGATGGGCTACAGCAGCAGAAGACCACACCGGGTGCCACTCCTTTCAGCTAAGAACAGGAAACTGAGGCTACAATTTGCACAAGCTCATCGAAATTGGACAATAGAAGATTGGAAAAACGTTGCCTGGTCTGGATGAGTCTCGATTTCTGCTGCGACATTCGGATGGTAGGGTCAGAATTTGGCGTCTACAACATGAAAGCATGGATCCATCCTGCCTTGTATCAACGGTTCAGGCTGGTGGTGGTGGTGTCATGGTGTGGGGAATATTTTCTTGGCACTCTTTGGGCCCCTTGGTACCAATTGAGCATCGTTGTACGCCACAGCCTACCTGAGTATTGTTGCTGACCATGTCCATCCCTTTATGACCACAATGTACCCAACTTCTGATGGCTACTTTCAGCAGGATAATGCGCCATGTCATAAAGCTGGAATCATCTCAGACTGGTTTCTTGAACATGACAATGAGTTCGCTGTACTCAAATGGCCTCCACAGTCACCAGATCTCAATCCAATAGAGCATCTTTGGGATGTGGTGGAACGGGAGATTCGCATCATGGATGTGCAGCCGACAAATCTGCGGCAACTGTGTGATGCCATCATGTCAATATGGACCAAACTCCCTGAGGAATGCTTCCAGCACCTTGTTGAATCTATGCCACGAAGAATCGAGGCAGTTCTGAAGGCAAAGGGGTTCAACCCGTTACTAGCATGGGGTACCTAATAAGTCTCCGGTGAGTGTACATGCACATGTGAATTTTTCTATACAAAATAATTATACACAGTCAAACACACATATATTATGTAAACACAAACTTTTATTTTGGATGCGATTAATCGCAATGAATCATTGCCCAGCCCTAGCCAAAACACATGCAATTTGCCTAAATCAATAGGATATACAAATCTGACGTGAACCAAGAAAGTAGTCAGAGGTTTTAAGAGAAAAAAATCTAATTCGAAAACTAATATTTGACAAAAGGCACAATTGCCCTGCACATTCACTTATAAAAAGACTAGACTAAAATAATAAAATAAATAGTTTTGTGTATACCAGCTGGCGTGCTATACTAGGCTAGCACTAATGAGCTCACATGTGCTGAACCTGAGCGCAGAGCCCACGTGGCAGCGAATCTGATCATGCAACGGCACTGCAACTCAATAGCACGTCTTATGATAATATTGTATTTAACATAGGGAAAGGTCAAACCACAGCACACGTTTTAGTTTTCACGGCCCTGTGCTGCGACTTCAGCACTCGCTCTCGTAGTAGCTGCAGGTGCAAATTCTGAACGCAGGGGAGAGGTGAGGCAGCACTCAGGAGCCTCATTTCTCACTGACCCTTGTTTCAGACTTCCATTAAAGTTAGAGTGTGTGTGTCTGCTCTTGAAAGCATATCAGATCGGGCTGTCCCGTATATGCTTTGGATATGAATATCAGCCTGATAAGTCAGGATGATCATCTCAAGAACATGACTCCTCAATGAAAAAGGTCAAACTAAATTCATTTACCAGCTGTCACCCGTTTTATACTAAGGTTCGCATATTCCGTGATGAACCGTGGTGTGAAAAATCGAGCCTGTGTCGGATCTCATGGGTTGTTCTGATGGTGTACATTGCCTGAGGATCCCCTGCTTGTGCCCCTTCCTGGCTTTAGGTACAGTAACTGTGCATATTTTTCGCATCCAAAATGATACGATACATGCTACGTGCATCACCTCCTGTGGCTATTTTTAGTTCAGTGATGAGGATTGAGAAAGGCCAGAGAAGGAACCCAGCACCACACCCACCTGTTTTAATTTAGCAAACGGAAACATGGCGTAGTGCATGACTGAGCAAAATTTGCTGGACAATGTAGACCACTAATAATAACGTCATGCTCATAATCTTGTACTGAGTCAATAAGTATTGGATAAGGAAGCGTTCCAAAGGGGTCAGTAATACCTAGTTTTTTTTTAATTGCTATAAAATTTACAGGAAATCTTAAATATGTCTGATTCATTTTGCATAACTTTATATATCCAAACCTGTTTCTATTTCTGGTTTTAAAGCTGCAGTCTAGCGTTTTTCCTCTTTGTCGCCATCTCTGTTCGAAATCTGCAATTGCAGTAATTCGTGGAATTATCAACTTTACCGAACACGGCACAGCGTGGATGAACACAATGTTTGAGGAGAGTGTGTGTCTGTCAATCACTGTGCGGTGTGGATACTGGCATTCAGAATCAGAGATTATATTTTTTGGAAATATGACCAACATAATCGCTGTGTCCGAAATCTCCACTACTAGCCTACTAGCCGATACTCCTCTTTTATCGCTTTAAAGGGTTAGTTCACCCAAAAATGAAAACTAAGTCATTAATTACTCACCCCCATGCTGTACCAACCCCGTAAGACCTTCGTCTATCTTCGGAACACAAATGAAGATATTTTTGATTTAATCTGAGAGCTGGATCACTCCTCCATAGACTGCCTAAGGGACTGGCTCTTGACGGCCCATAAAGTCATTAAAGAAAATGTTTAAATATTCCATGTGCCTACAGTGGCTCAATTATAAGTTTATCAAGCGACGAGACTACTTTTTGTGAGAAAAAAACATAAATAACGACTTTATTCGACTATTCCATTACTTCCTTATGGGCGCATGCGCGAGAACTGAGATGAGGACGTTCTTCTTCCGACTACTTCTTGTTACCGGCTGCTCACCGCTTCAGGAGTATTACCGCCACCTACCGTATAAGATGACGTGCTGATATAGCTGGAAGCGCAAAACTTTCTGTTTACAAGCAGAGGAAGATCTGCCCTGTACATACGCTTTTCAATTACCGTATTTTCCGCACTATAAGGTGCACTTAAAAGCCTTTAATCTTCTCAAAAAACGACAGTGTGCCTTATAATCCGGAGCGCCTTATATATGGATCATCATCTTATACGGTAGGTGGCGGTAATACTCCTGAGCGGTGAGCAGCCGGTAACAAGAAGTAGTCGAAGAAGAACGTCCTCATCTCAGTTCTCGCGCATGCGCCCATAAGGAATTAATGGAGTAGTCGAATAAAGTCGTTATTTGTTTTTTTTCGCACAAAAGTATTCTCGTCACTTTGATAAACTTATAATTGAGCCGTTGTAGGCACATGGAATATTGAAACATTTTCTTTAATGACTTTATGGGCCGTCAAGAGCCAGTCCCTTAGGCAGTCTATGGAGGAGTGATCCAGCTCTCAGATTTAATAAAAATATCTTCATTTGTGTTCCGAAGGTCTTACGGGGTTGGTACAGCATGGGGTGAGTAAATTAATGACTTAATTTTCATTTGTGGGTGAACTAACCCTTTAAATAAAAAATTAAGGCTTGGTTTCACAGACAGGCCTCGGGACTAGGCCTTAGGCCGTGTGCCCACCAAAGCGTTTTTCCACGCGCCTGGCGTATGTTTTCAATTGTTTTAATGGGAGCGCCGCGTTTTTTAAACACCATGAGCGTAACGAGGCGCTGAGCGTTTTTTTTCAGGGTGAAGCGCCGAGCGCCCAGCGTCTTCTACTGGTCGCCGAGAGTTGAAAAGTCACTTCTTACCCAGCCGTCCAATCACAGTGGAGGAGGGGCGGGACTAATACCACACCGACCAACTGTCACAACATTCTTTCTGTACGATATCAACCAGCAGAGCTAACTGAACAAAATGGATGAAAAATTATTTTTTTAGTATGAAACAAATTATATGCGAAATCAAGCAACGAAACGTCTCAACGGAAAAAATGCTGCGCTGCCAAAACGCTCTCAAGCGCCCAAAGCACGGCGTCTTCAGCAGAGCGTCTGGCTAAAAATGCTTTGGTGGACACACAGCCTTAGTTAAATTAGGACATTTAAAGCTGCAGTCCGGTAACTTTGTTTGTGTTAAATTTTAACAAAATGAGTGCATCATGAATCCATTTTCCAAACCTTGTTTTTGTCTTATCCTGAATCAGTACGGTACACTTACAATAAGCGTTTATATTCAGACTATTTTAGACTGGCTCGGGTTGTACCACTGCGGAGTTAGTCCAGGCAAAGTAACTCATTTTGGAGCCAAAAATCACGGATTGATGAGAATTAAACTTTTAGTATGTTGTTCTGGACACCTTATAGAAATGATCTATGCAGCAAAAAATTATTTTACAATTAGTCTGTCTGTAAAACGCTACTTAGAGAAGAAAAAAAATAATGAAGTGAGAAAAAACAATGGCACTGAAATAAGATATGCTTTCAGTTAAAACAGCTCAAACGTGCATTTTAGTCTGGGACTAAACCTTGGCTGTGAAACCGGGCATAAATCCCAGATGTTCTGGGCCTAGCTATAGCTTAACCTTGAGACACCGCAGAGACCATTTCAAAAGGCTTTTAAGAGCTTAAATGACAATAAAAGACTAACATGTTTTCACAGCAGTGATATTTAACACAGAGCACATGTTTCTTGAGTGCCAAAGTTAAGGAGTGCAAGGTAATTGCTTTACAGCAGCTGATTGGAAAAATTATAGCCGAATGAGGACATGTGTCAGAGTAATTTAGCTGTGCATTAGAGGCTGAACTCAATAGCTCCGGTAATTACGTCTAACATTTACTCTCTCCTAAAACCAACCACTTGCCACCACAATTAATGCTGTTCGAGAATCACTTTAAAAACAATTCTGACACTGTGGACACTAAGGGGGACTGCAAGCAACAGGTTGGACATTCTGAATGAATATGAAGACTATGGCTTTGTGAGCTGTTAACCAATGCAACCTCATCACTGTGTCAGTGAGTTGAGCTCTGAGAATCAGATCAGTCCGAATTAGTGAGTGAATCATTCAGACTGAATCCAAAAGATTAAGTTACAATCTAAAAATGCTGGGTTGTTTTAACCCATCTTTGGGTCAAATATGGACAAACTCAGCCATTGGGTTAAATGTTTAAATTACATTTTTAACCCAACATTTGGGTTTGTTCATATTTGGCCCAAATTTGGGTTAAAACAACTCAGCATTTTTTAGAGTGTTTTTATTAAAAAATAATCTCAAAGATTAATGAATAAATCAGAATTAATATTTTCAGTGAATAACGACTTCAGCCCTCAATCGGGTCATGGGGTCTATACGACCCAATCGACTTTTACTTAATAAAAAAAGGCTCCCTTCATCTCAGTGGAATAAGATTTTGTGACTTCATACATTTGCTATCTATACACACACAAAAACTGGGCTTGATTTGGTTGTTCTGAAGGTATAAAAAAAAAACTTTTACACTTCTGGTCTTCAGGGTTCAATATGACCCCACATTGAAATGAATGGGAAATGTGAAAAAACGAAATATATTTTCTTTGTGTAAAAAAAAAAAATCTGAAAATGTTTACACAGAAATTAAGGCCTAGTACTAGAGCATAAATGCAATGTATCATAAAAAAAAATTCATATGCAAGCTAATGGTGTAGTTGAGGAATTGTGTGGTGTATGGATACAAAAGTACTTTATATCTCTTAAACACAGCATTAATGAATAGATGAGAAGTAAACAAAATAAAATGATATATTATTTGTATGTTTAAAAATGTAAATTTTTTGTACAATTACTTAATTGTTGGGGTCGTATAGACCCAGAAGCACAGAAGTTTGAAACGAATCGTATTCGTATGACTGGATGAGACATTATGAATATAGTACATGGGCAGCTTTATTCTTCATAGTGCCTTTTCTTTCTTTTTGAAGCTTTGATAGCTAATTTTCCTCCTAAAATTTTCTTTCGTTTTTGTTTTTCCCGCAAGAAACAATTGGAAAATCATATACAAAGTTCAAAGGTTTGGTGTTTTATTTAAAGATTTTTAAAGAATGATTCTTCAGAAATCATTCATCAATCTTGAAAACCAAACATCTAATATATTTGTGGAAACCATTATAATTTTTTTTTTCTTTTTCAGGATTCTTTGATGAACAGAGAGTTCAATAGAAAGCTGAAATAGAAGTCTTTACTGTCACTTTTGATCAATTTAACACAAATTTACTGATCCTAAACGTTTGAGCAGTGGTGCAAATGATAAACACTGTTTAACTGTAAACACTGTTATTCTTTCCATATTTTTTATAACTATGATATCATTTAAACAACCAATGAGATGACGTTTTCATACGCATACCTCCAAACATGTTAATATCTCTGAAAAACCCAGAATTTCCTCTTTAAGACTTCAAATTGTGCCCTCTGTAGAGGACAAAATGAATTGCTTGGTCCCCAGAGGTTAAAATGCAGTTCGTGGAACTGATCAAACACTGGAAAACCACAAACCATATGTCTAGAGGGGAGCAACTGTTAAAACTTCACAGCATCTGAGCCTTATTTTCAGCTGGTAATTGGAGGTCCCTGACTGCGACTGCACACTTTTTTGGCAACCCCCAGAGCCCATCTCTTTTGGGCTTTATGGGCCCCTAGTGCCTGCTTTCATGATCAGCATTCAAGGTGCTGATTTTTGGGGAAGAGTGAATTTACAACCACACTGCATTCAATTTTGTGGTTCACTGGCATCTGCTGTGGGGTCAGTAGTTCTGCCTTGTTTTCTTTTTCTAATCAAAAGTCAACAAGGCAAACTTTTAAACTTGGGTGCTTGACCTCTTGTTCATTACCAATAATGACAAAACAAATTTACCACAATAAATTAAGACAGCAAAGCAAAATACATTCATTAACTTTTTTTTCAAAACCTTGTGTCATATTCATATAAAAAAAAAACTAGCTTTGCCCTCATAAAATCGTTCATAAAAAATAACCATTCATGACCCAGGGATGTCAAATCTGGACTGAAGCAGCTATATAATGCATTATAAATTATAATTACTGTGCTATTTTATTAAAATCGTATTAGATATTCTATTAGAATAAACCAATGTTGGGGAAATAAAATGCATTACAATATTGCATTGCTCCCTAAAAAAGTAAAAAAAATTGCATTACTAATTGTGTTACGTTTTATGGAAAGTTTGGACCATGAGTTTGAAGGCAGGCGCTATATAAAATAAGCATATTAGTAAAGTAATCCTACAATACTTTTCCTCCTGGCCTGGGGCCTATACCATGAAGCCGGTTTAGGTGGCTAGCCAGGTATGTTTCAGTTTAGTTTGTGCCAATCCTGTGTTTTTGGTACTTTGAAAGTGGTTTGGCTTTTAGTAGTGTTCATCGCCATAGTAACTTACACTCCACGGCTAACCTGGTCCGGGGCAGGTTATGTTCCAGGTAAGAGGTTGCAAACCGAACTTGGACCAATCAGTTGTGAGCAAAGTGACACATGTCTGACGCGAATAAAGTCACTCCACAGCAAATGATTTTAAAAGACAAAATCATGGATTTTAGTAAATAAATTTGTATGATTCAGAAATGATTTCTGTAATTATTATAGCCTTAAACGATCTCACATGTAATTTCAGTTCATCAATTATTATTACGCAGATTTTAAATTAATACGTTTATAAAGGTAATATAAATACGCTTTAGAATCAAATAAATGAAGCTATAAAATGACTACATGTGAGCTTAAATGTTCAATTCTCTCTATACCTTTATCAACTCTATAAACTAACTTCACAACTTTTACTTGCACTTATATACAGTAGCGAGACTTTCTTTTAGTTGTCCTTTTTCATAGACAGCTATTTTCTTCTTGCTGTGTAATTTGTTTAAATTCTTAATATTTTAATACTTTTATTTAATCAGTGAATTGCGCTGCTTCTCTCACTAGAAATTAATTTCAATGAGTTTTGGATAAGTTTCACTCTTTCTCAGCATGTGATTGGCTGTTCGCTACTGATGTCACACGTAAACTCCTAAAACTCAAAGTCTGAATTGACAGAGAAAGTTGATGATCAGCATCATGGTACCAACAAAGCCTGGTTGGACTGGTTTGGTTTTGTCAACTTGAAACTAATCCTGCAACCCTGAGTTTGTTCAACTACCATCATGGTACAGGCCCCTGGTCTTGCTTGTTTGGTTTTCAATAATGAAAACAAAAAAGTTTTCCAAAAATTTTACCCCAACAAAATGTTGTTAATTATAAAGTCTGTTTCACACCAACAGTGAAACTAATAAGCCTCAGGCTGAAGAAAATGCAAATTCAAGCCTTTACATTGGAGGGCGCAGCTCAAATAAACCTTTCATTCTGGATAGCAGAAGAATAAAATGCAGGAGATGAAAATTCAAGGAATAAAAACAAAACAAAAATACTGTTTTCTCAAGTATTTTCTCAAACAAAACGAGTGGTTTGTGTGAGAAAACGAATCGTATTTATTTTGTTTTTACCTCTTGTTAACACAGCCACAAAGCGCCTGTGCTTTCAGATCACTTGGATGTGGCTGTGGTTACAAGAGGTAAAAACTATATAAATACTGTTTGTTTTCTCACACAAACCGCTCGTTTCGGTGTCTTAGGCCATCAGTGTGTACTTACATTTACAAGTCATTGAATCATGTTTAATTTGGACTTCTCTGTGCATGCTCTTTGAGGTGGTGACCATAGACCTCCATTATATGACTGATAGACAAGAACGGTTTGACCTAAAAATATCAAAATTGAAAATACTGTGGAACTGTAGAGACCTACATTTGGATGCCCTTGAGGTATAACCTGGCCCTAGCCATATGAATTTCGCTCCGCGTAGCTCCACTCATACATCTGGAACCGATCCATTGAAATGGCGTTTCAGAAGGCTGGGCCTTATCAAAAATCCTTGCATATGATTGGATAAGCCACTTGTCTGTCATCTTTATCAACGTGCTATAGCTTGTTTTCACATGACGTCACGCCACTGCGTTGCCATGGCGCAAAATGGAAATGGAGGGCAGGAAGTGATTTTCTATATTTAGGAAGCACTATAACACACTCAAATGCCTATGTTTTGTGTCGTTTATGGTTGCTGAAATCGATCAAACCACGAGGAGTTTTTGTCGTGTGCCAAAAATTGTTGTTCATAAGAGGGAAAATACAAGAACATTGACAGAAATACACCGGGAAAAATGCCTTGCAAACATACGTCTGCGGTCGGGAGGAGCCGAATGGGAAAATGCCTGTGTTTGTGTGTGTGCAGTGATCACTTCGTCAAATGTGAGTTAATACATTATTTATGTGGCTTATAATTACATTATTCAGGTGTTTAAATACACTTATGTGGCTGTTTGTGTAATGTACCAGTTTCCGAACTTTGTAAAGTCAAAATATGTCTGTAAGACGAGTTAGTTGCTGACATCTACAGCCTCGATGGCAGGCAAATCTCTCAATTCAGTTGAAAATCGGTCCTGTTCATAACGTAAGGATCACGTCCTGCATATGTTTCGATTTTCTGTTTATATATTTCTCTTGTAATAGCGTCTAAAGTAGTACAGTACGGTCTTTCCTCCATCTCGTCCATTGCGCTCTTCACTCCTTGCCCTCCACCTGCATTTCGCGCGTCAACACAATCACGTGACTGCAAACCACCAATTTCAACCACTCACACCGAAGCCAACCCGTGACGCTGATGAGAGCGACGCAGGAAAAAACAAAACAGAACAGCCGACGAAGGACTACAAGCCCTCTTTAGACGAACGACTTACAGAACTCGGTTTAACATTGTTACAAGTTCAGGTAAGATCATGTCGGATATGCAGTCGGTGCGTTCGCTCTGATCGGCAGACTCGAAGATGATCTGGCAAATTTAAGAGGATGGCAAAAAGTAGAAGAGGAACCGCTTTCTGAACAATCATCAGTCACTTTGTCACTACGTCACATCTATGAAACTCCCACCCTGCGTCCTGATTGGCTAAACCATGAAGTTGGTTGGAGAAATCACTCTCAATGGAAGAGGTTCCAGATGGATGTGAGTGAAGCTAGGCGGAGCTAAGCGGAACGACATTCATCTGGCTAGGGCCAGGTTACTTGAGGTAAGCTAAAACATATCAAAAATGAATTTCAAAAGTGAACTATCCCTTTAAGCCAGGATTAGGCTTTAGTTCAATTAGGATATTTAAGTAGCTTTTATAAACATGCATTACCAAAAAAAAAAAAAAAGTAATTGATTACGCAACTTGAGTTACCTGTAATGCATTACCTCTACCTCTGGAATCGGCAATGATTTGTGTGCATAGATCTCGCATGACTTTCTAGGCTAGTTAATACATGTGGAATTTGATCATCCCTCAAATCATGAAGGAAAACCATAATTCATCAAGAAAAACATTTATTATTCCAACTTTCATACCTCTATATGGTACTGTAAATGTAAGTGTAACATTTGGACATTGAAATCTTTAGCAAGAACTAGACATCATTTGCAGAGCTTCCTGCTCAGTTTCAGGAACGGTAACCAGGTCGTGAAAAATGGTCGTCCGTGAATGCAGACCTGACTGTCCTCTTCAAGTTCATGTTTCATTCGGTAAAGCGTGTTTGTAACATCAGCTCTGGAGAGGTTTAGAGGTAACTGTCTAGCTAGTCTCACTGCCTCACTCTGAAAGAAAGAGAGCAGAAAGTCAGCTAGATCATGCGCAGAAAAAAACTAATTGCCGTAAAACAAAATTTCTCTTTAGAAATTGCAAGTAATTTTATAATTAATTGCATGTAACAATAATGTGAAAATTTTATTAATTTCCAAGGAGCATCTCTCACCTCTAGGTAGTTTGAGACTTTAAGAGGTCTACATTGCTCCATGGTTTTTGCATCCCGGACCTTTATAGCCTGCAGAATTTCCCTCAGGTCTCCTATCCCGAAGAAAGGCATGCAGTCGGCCATGCCCGTCACTTCAACACGCCTCTCAGAAGACGAGGAGCCTTGCCAAGATAAGCAACGAGGAAGGATTAATAAACTCCAAGTACAACGTTCTCCAGGAAAAAATAATAAATAAATATTGTGATTTACACGCTGGTTGGAAACCAAGTCAGGCGGGCACCGCACCAAATTACGCTATTACCATGTCTTTGTGGACTGGAAAGAAAAACCAAGGTGGAGGAGGTTTTCAACAGATGATTTAAAGATGATTGCTTTTCCCTAGACGCATCTCAATGAAGAGGTGAAATCTATGGAAAGGTCATCAAGGAAGCGCAGGCTAAACATTTTCTCCTTTCTTATGCGCATTAAACAGAGACGCAATCATTTAAAATCTGACTTGAACTGACATGCTTACAAAATGATATTAAAACAGTGAATAATCAGGATGGATGTCAATCTCTAAAGCTCACTGAATTCTGCACTCTTGCAAAATCTGGCATTATAATAAAAAAGCAGTAAAAAAAAAAAGTTTACACATTATTGGTTCTCTTACGAGAGGTTCTCTCGTATTGCGTAAGCTAGCTACGGGAAAGATTCTTCTTTGCCGAACAATTGAAGCCAAAAATTTTTATAATTTGTAAACATTGTCAACGCACTTCTCAGGTGCAGGACCTAGAGCGGGCTAACTAGCAGGCTCATTGGTTCGTTTCTGGGAAGTGCTCAAACCGATCGGAGAGCGGCGCTGAACCCGCGCCCAATGAGCGGACGACGCTCGCTTATTACGTCAGAGCCCGCCGAAAGGGGCGTGGCTTGAGTGTATATAAGCACTCTCCGCGGTTTGGAACAACGATTCATTTTGATTCAGCGATCTAATCGCCTGCCGTTGCAAGACTGAAGCCGTCGTCGTGACAAGGCACCTTCTAGCAAGCAAGAAGCCTGAAGAACCTGGCCTCTGCCACCTTCAGCCGCCTCAGCGAGCTAGCGCCGTCCGATGACTTCCACTTGCTCCATCACAAAAGAGCGTGAGCGTCTTTTAAAGATGTCTCGCATTTCCTGCGGCTCATGCCGCGCACCGCTCGAAGACGGAGACCGCCACCTCATCTGCCCTCTCTGTCTCGGGCTTGAACATGCGGAACTCGCCCTCGCCGATGGAGGATGCTCTCTCTGCGAGGCGATGACAATGTCTTCCCTGCGGGCAAGACTCCTCACCGTTAAATCCGCCCAGCCGCGCCGCCTCTGACTTCTCCGCGGAAGAAGAAGCGCCGCTCTCAGAGGCCGCCGGAACCTGCGATGGCTGCGTCTGGGCCGCAGCCGCCGCCCCCCGACCGCTCTCTCTCTCCACCCGAGCTGGACCCCCCATTGCCGCCGAGTGGCTGCTCTGCAGCGTCCCTCGACTCTGAGGAAGAGAAAGAGTCGCCTTCGTCTGCACGCTTCTAACAGCGACGAATGGTCTTCACTGGGCTCTTCGGCGTCATGCTCCGCGGGGACCCGCTCCGGCATCGAAGAGGACCTAATGCGCCTCCTGACTCTTGCCGTCGAGCGTCTGGGCCTCGACTGGTCACCACCACCCGAGTTACCACCGAACCGGATGGATGGAAAGTACCTGCACCGCGCCCGCCCCCGCTGGCACCCGGTCCGCTCCTTCCTGCCTGAGCTCCACGCCGAGCTCACTAAATCGTGGAAAGCTCCTCTCTCGGCTAGGACCCGCTCTGATGTCTCCGCCTCGCTGCGCTCGGTGGACGGAGCCACCGAGAAGGGCTATACAGCGATGCCGCCCGTCGAAGATCTGGTCGCGCTCACTTGTGCTCGCCCTCCGCTGGATGGCGATCCTCCCTAAGCTTCCTTCTAAAGCTTGCAGAGCGTCCTCTACCTTCCACACCCGCGCCTATGCAGCCGCTGGCCAGGCCGCTGCAGCGCTGCACTCCATGTCGGTTCTCCAGGTGCTGCAATCCGACCTGTTGAGTGACATAGCGCAGAATGAGGAGAAATCGACGGCCGTGCGCTCAACGACTTAAGATGCGCTACGGACCTCTCCCTTCGCGCCACCAAAGCTGCCGCTCAAGCGCTGGGAAGATGCATGGCCATCCTCTGTGTCGCCGAGAGACACTTGTGGCTCACGCTCACGGACATGAGCGAAGCTGAGCGCTCCGTCTTCCTCTAACGCGCCCGTCTCACCCTCTGGCCTCTCGCATCTGCCGTCACCGGGCATCGTGGAGCGCTTTTCTGAGGTCCAGAAAGCCACCCAGGCCATGAATTTGTTCCTGCTCTCGCCGCGTGAGCACTTCTGCAGGCCGCCTCTCGTGAGCCCCCTGCCAGAACGCCTCGAGACCGCGCGCCGCGCAGCAAGCTCAGGCCCATCCCCAGCACAGGCAGCAGCGGCCGCCTCGCCCTCGTCTCCGACAGCCGACGCAGACAGGGCTCCCAAGCGCCCCGCCCAAGGTCACGCTGAAGCCTGATCAGCAGAAGTCCGCCTAGCACTTCTGGAGAGAAAGACGGCTCTCTTCCGCGCGGCCGGACGACCGCGTCAAAGTTTCACCCTCTGTCATCCCCGACCTTCGCCGACTGCAGCAGCGAATCTCGCCGAGAACAAGCCGGTGACTCGACCCGCTTGCGAGCGACAAACAGCCGTTTTCACGGCTACCCAGAGAGTTCACAAAAAGAGCATAAAAGCCTCAAGTGTAAAAAATGTGACCACAAGCACGTGTTCACTCACACTTTCTCCCGTGCCCCCCACAGAGCTCACTCCCACTCAGCGGCCTCCGTCTGCTCGGGTAGCAGAAAGCATAAGCACGCCCTCAAGCAGCGCGTGTCCCCCTCTGCTCGCTCTGTATCACGGCCCATAAGCTCCTCTCTGAGTGCAAATCCCGTTGCCCACACACAGTTTACACGAGCACACACACAGTGTCCAGCCCGTTCCATGCAGCAACCGGGGACAGCACGGCCATTCAGCCTCTAGCATTATGCTTCGAAGCGTGGGAAGCCATTCCCGGCATATCCCCGTGGGTACTAAGCATTATAAAAGACGGCTACCAGTTACAGTTTCGCCGCGCGCCGCGCGTTCCCGCGCCCGGCCCCTTTCTGTGGTCAGCCCAGCTGCCGGGCACGCTCCGCACAGAAATATCGAAACTGTTAACAAAAGCGCGCAATAGAGAGAGATCCCTCCACCCATAACACGGAGCCGGGGTTTTGCGGCCGTTATTTTCTGGTCCCCAAGAAAGACGGCGGCCTCAGGCCGATTCTCAGACCTCAGATTTCTGAACAAAGCTCTCATGACGTGAGATCATTCAGGATGCTGGCGGTCAGGAAACTGCCTCGCACATGTACGCCAGGATTGGTTCATCTCCTGGGTCTGAAAGAGCGCTTATTTTCGGAGATTCAAATACACCCTCGTCACAGGCAGATTTTACGCTTCGCCTTCGAGGGCCAGGTTTCATCAGACACGCCGTTCTGCCCCGTCGGCCTTTCCTTCACGCCACGCACGTTACGCGAAATGTGCATGGACAAGGCGCTCGCCCTTCCGAATCCCAGGGGATGCCGCATTTTGAATTATTTCGGAATCGATTGGCTGATACTAGCACGTTTGCACAAGAGCTTGTGTCGCACCGCACAGCTCTCTCGCTCATGTGGAAGCGCTTGGGCCTCTGACTGTCAACATGGAAAAGCGTTTCTCAGCCCAGTCAACTCTTGGTTCTGGGGATAGACCTGAGACTCACCACTATGAAAGCAGCGCTTATCCGCTCAGGCGCACACGCCGGCTGCAGCGTTCAGCCCTTCGTTCCAGATGAATACCCGCGTTTCGGTGAAAACTTTTCAGAGAATGCTGGGGTCACATGGCCTCCCAGCTGCAGCCGCTACAGCTAGGTCTCTACATATGCGCCCCCTCCAGATTCTGGCTAAAGACCCGTGCACCCGCGGCGAGTGGACCACGGCCGGGCAGCTGATCAGTAGTAGCTCACTCAGGCATGCATTTCTCCACTACAGCCTTGGAGCGGTGAGCCGATTTGGTTTCGATCGGGCGTCACGATGGGGACCTCTCTGTCACCGAGAAGTATGTCCGACAGACGCATCCAACACAGGCTGGGGTGCGGTCTGTGAGGGCTCACCGGCCTCTGGCCGATGGTCGGATTGGGAGACCCCTTTCACATAAACTGTCTCTCGAGTATGCTCGCGGTCAAGTATGCACTGTTGCAGTCCTTCCTGCGCATCCAGGCTTGACCACGCCCTGATTCGTTCAGACAACATGACAGTGGCATCCTACATCAACCGTCAGGGCGAGGTGAGATTCAGGGATCTCTTCCTGCTGACACGCGCGCATTCAGCTTGGTACCCAGAGTCATCTGCTCTCGCTCAGAAGCGGCAGCATGTCCCGGGACACCTGAACAACGGTCCAGACATTCTATCCAGGAACCTTCTCTCTCCAGGAGAATGGTCCCTGAACCCTCTTACAGTCCAGTCACTGTGGCGCCTCTTTGGCAGAGCGGAGATAGATCTCTTTGCAACAGAAGAGAACTCGGCACTGTCCGATATTCTTCTCGAAGAACGAGGACGGCGTTAGCGCTGAGAATGGCCATACCGCCCGCTCTATGCCTTCCCTCCCTGCTCCTACTGCGCAGGTGCATTCAGAGAGATCAGGGAATTTCGCCACCCGGTGCCTTCTACAGTAGCCCCGCGTTGGGGAGAATTAAATTTGGTAAGGACCCGAAGCTCACACAGCTGTCTCAGACTGCCCCGTGGCCCATCCCGGTCAGAGCAGACTCCTCTCTAAGCCCGCGACAATCCTGGCATCCCCACCCGCAGCGCTGGGCGCTTCATGCCGCATGGGTGACCAACGATTACACGTCTGATTTGCCAGAGGGAGTCTTGAACACTGATCAAACACGCTGAGAGCGGCATCTACCAGAAAGCTCTATGCGGCTAAATGGTCTGTATTTTCAAAATGGTGCACCGAAAAGAATTTGGACCCCCTTATGTGTGAGGTCTCTTCTTTGCCTCCTTCCTTCAAGATATGCTGGACAAGGGCAGAACCCAATCCACCCTGAAGGTTTATGTGGCAGCCGTCGCGGCCTTCGCTGGTCCCCGACGCGCCCAGTCTCTGGCAAAGACGAGCTGGTTATGCCGCTCCTTGCAGGGGAGCCAGGAGGATGATACCCCCGCCCGCCCTCGGTGCCGGTTTGGGACCTCTCAAATAGTCCTCGAGGCCTTGAAAGCCCCCCCTTTCGAAACCGCTCGAGTCTCATTGACCTCAAATATCTCTCCCTAAAAGCCGTTTTTCTATCGCTCTTGCCTCAGTTAAACGAGTGGGCGACATTCACGCGCTCTTCTTGAACGCGTCGTGTCTAAAATTTGGCCTAAGCGACTCCGTTCATTCCTCTAGAACCCAGACACGGATATGTGACTAAGGCGATTGGCACCCCATTTCGAGCACAGGTGATATCCTTATCGGCTCTGCCCTACCTCTGATAGCGAGCCCAATGCCAACCTCCTCCTGCCCGGTCCGGGCGCGCTGAGAGCGTGACATTACACGCGCTGCGCACGTCTCAGACGGTCTGAGCAGCTGTCTGTGGCGTTGGGGACGCACAGAAAGGCTGGCCGACTTCTCAAACAAACACTATCCAGATGGATAGTGAGACGCTGATCCGCCTCCGCCTATGCCGGCTAAAAATCTGCCTTGCCCGCTCGGCGTCAGGGCTCACTCCATCTCGAGGCATGGCCTCCTCGTGGGCTTGGTCCTGTGGTATTTCTATTCATGATATCTGTGTGGCCGCGGGCTGGGCTTCCCGTCCACCTTTATCAGATTTTATAACTTGGAAGTACCGGCCTTACAGGCTAAATTACTCAGCGGTCTGACCCGCCGCCAGCGTCTAGCCACGCTTTATGGGAATCCTTCAACCGGCTAGCCCTTGATCTTCCCCTCCATTCTATGGAAACTTCCTATACTATGGCCCGCTATGCCGGCCCGCCTCTTTAGGCTTCATATTCTCATATAAACGGCGTCTGCCCTTTATTATTATTCTCCACTATTGCTCCCTCCACCCTCCCGGGATGCTTGTGGTGACTGACCGGGACGGCGTTGACCAGGGGTTCCCGTGAGCGTAAGCTAGCTTACGCAATACGAGAGAACCTCTCGCAAGAGAACGAATCGGTTACCTGAACGTAACCTCGGTTCTCTCTAGATGAGGGAACGAGTATTGCGTTCCCGGCCGTGCCCGCTCTAACAGCGATTCGCTTCATCACTATAAATCGTTGTTCCAAACCGCGGAGAGTGCTTATATACACTCAAGCCACACCCCTTTCGGCGGGCTCTGACGTAATAAGCGAGCGTCGTCCGCTCATTGGGCGCGGGTTCAGCGCCGCTCTCCGATTGGTTCGAGCACTTCCCAGAAACGAACCAATGAGCCTGCTAGTTAGCCCGCTCTAGGTCCTGCACCTGAGAAGTGCGTTGACAATGTTTACAAATTATAAAAATTTTTGGCTTCAATTGTTTGGCAAAGAAGAATCTTTCCCGTGAGCGTAAGCTAGCTTACGCAATACTCGTTCCCTCATCTAGAGAGAACCGAGGTCACGTTCAGGTAACCGATTCGTTATAATGAAAGGATTCGCAAATGTGAACAAAACCTTGTGTGTTTTTCAGCTGTGTTAAAGGAGTAGTTCACTTTTAAAAAAACTTTTGCTGATAATTTACTCACTGCCATACCATCCAAGATGTCCATGTCTTTCTGTCTTCGGCTCGAAAGAAATTAAGGTTTTTGATGAAAACATTCCAGATTTTCTCCATATAATGGACTTCAAATGGGAACCAAACGGTTCAAGGTCCAAAAGACAGTTTCAGTGCAAACTGCAAACTGTTCAAAGGGCTTTAAATGAATAAGAGTCTTATCAAGCGAAATGATCGCTCATTTAAAAATAAATAAAAAAGATTACTTTTTATAATGCTTGCTCTGTTCTGTGACGAGCGTTCATGACTCCAGTTTAAAACTCGTTCATCAAAATTATCAGATCTTTTTCGAGTCATGACTCGAAGGGTCCTAGATAAGTCTGGTGTCGTTTAAAGCCCTTTGAAGCTGCAGTGAAACTCTCATTTGGACCTTAAACCAATTGGTTCCCATTGAAGTTCATTATATGGAGAAAAATCCTAGAATGTTTTCATCAAAAACCTTAATTTCCTTTCAACTGAAGAAAGAATGACATGGACATCTTGGATGACATGGGGGTGAGTAAATTATCAGCACCTCTGATAGGACACTGCGTTCACACACTCAACAAATATGATTTTGATTGGCTACAATGCTCAATGCTCTGTAAATATAACACTTTAAAGCTCAGAGAGCACTCAAACAAACACGAATGATAGTGTTTGAAAGCAGTGTCCATCAGTGGGTACTGAGTATACCTGGTACTGCAGAACTGCTGGTTCTGCTTTTTTTTGTTCCAACTGGCATCGGTACGTGACAACCATACTATGTGGTTTCTTACTGGGCCATGTCAAATGAGCACATTAGTTTTATGTTAGTATTATTTATGTACTACCATAGAATTTATTGGTAACGCTTCCTTTTACGGTCCAGTTACCCATGTAAATACTATGTACTTATTTTAGTAACTATAATTACTGGGTAATAACAAGTACTAACCCTGAACCTACCCCTGTTCCATGTACTTACCTTATATTAGCCAGTACTTTCTAGGTAAGTACACTGTAAGTACACTGTAAGTACTGGGCTGTAAAAGGAAGCGGTACCAATTTATTAATAGTTTGAATGAGCTTTTTTTCTAAATATTTTTTAAAAAATATAATTTACTAATTTACTAAGTTTTAGTAACATAGTTTCAGTTTTTTAATATTTCTATTTAAAGGAGTAGTTCACTTTAAAAAAAAAACTTTTGCTGATAATTTACTCACCCCATGTCATCCAATATATCCATGTCATTCTTTCTTCAGTCAAAAGAAATTAAGGTTTCTGATGAAAACATTCCAGTATTTTTTCCATATAATGCACTTCAATGGGAACCAAACGGTTCAAGGTCCAAAAGACAGTTTCAGTGCAAACTGCAAACTGTTCAAAGGGCTTTAAACAATTCCAGTACGATGAATAAGGGTCTTATCAAGCGAAACGATTTGGTCATTTAAAAATAATAATAATAAAGTTTAAGTTTTATAAGCTTAAATGCTCACCTTGCTCTGTTCTGTGATACGCGTTAGTGACTCTCCTGTTCAGACTTGTTCATCAAAATAAAAAAATGTTCGTGTCATTTGGTTCATTCAACGAACGAAATGAACGAGTTGACTCTGTAAAAGATTTGTTCATTTTGATGAATGAATTTGAACAGGAGAGTCACGAACGCGCATCACAGAACAGAGCAAGGCGAGCATTTAAGCTTATAAAACTTAAACTTTTTTTTTCAATGAGCGACCGTTTCGCTTATAAGACCCTTATTCATCGTCTGGAATCGTTTAAAGCCCTTTGAACAATTTGCAGTTTGCTCTGAAACCGTCTTTTGGACCTTGAACTGTTTGGTTCCCATTGAAGTGCATTATATGGAGAAAAATCCTAGAATGTTTATCAAAAACGAAATCGGTTACCTAACGTAACCTCGGTTCTCTCTAGATGAGGGAACGAGTATTGCGTAAGCTAGCTTACGCTACGGGAAAGATTCTTCTTTGCCGAACAATTGAAGCCAAAAATTTTTATAATTTGTAATCATTGTCAACGCACTTCTCAGGTGCAGGACCTAGAGCGGGCTAACTAGCAGGCTCATTGGTTCGTTTCTGGGAAGTGCTCAAACCAATCGGAGAGCGGCGCTGAACCCGCGCCCAATGAGCGGACGACGCTCGCTTATTACGTCAAAGCCCGCCGAAAGGGGCGTGGCTTGAGTGTATATAAGCACTCTCCGTGGTTTGGAACAACGATTTATAGTGATGAAGCGAATCGCTGTTAGAGCGGGCACGGCCGGGAACGCAATACTCGTTCCCTCATCTAGAGAGAACCGAGGTTACGTTAGGTAACCGATTCGTTCTCTTACGAGAGGTTCTCTCGTATTGCGTAAGCTAGCTTACGCTACGGGAACCCCTGGTCAACGCCGTGCCCGGTCAGTCACCACAAGCATCCCCGGGAGGGTGGAGGGAGCAATAGTGGAGAAATAATAATAAAGGGCAGACGCCGTTTATATGAGAATATGAGGCCTAAAGAGGCGGCCGGCATAGCGGGCCATAGTATAGGAAGTTTCCATAGAATGGAGGGGAAGATCAAGGGGCTAGCCGGTTGAAGGATTCCCCATAAAGCGTGGCTAGACGCTGCGGCGGGTTAGACCGCTAGTAATTTAGCCTGAAAGGCCGGTACTTCCAAGTTATAAAATCTGATAAAGGTGGACGGGGAAGCCCAGCCCGCGGCCACACAGATATCATGAATAGAAATACCACAGGACCAAGCCCACGAGGAGGCCATGCCTCGAGTGGAGTGAGCCCTGACGTCGAGCGGGCAAGGCAGATTTTTAGCCGCATAGGCGGAGGCGAGTAGCGTCTACTATCCATCTGGATAGTGTTTGTTTAGAAGCGGCCAAGCCTTTTGTGCGTCCCCCAAACGCCACAAACAGCTGCTCAGAACGTCTGAACGTGGCAGCGCGTGTAATGTACGCTCTCAGCGCCCGGACCGGGCAGAAGAGGTTGGCATTGGGCTCGCTATCAGAGGTGGGCAGAGCCGATAAGGATATCACCTGTGCTCTAAATGGGGTGCCAATCGCCTTAGGCACATATCCGTGTCTGGGTTTGAGAATGACGACGGAGTCATTATGGCCAAACTCGAAGACACGACGCGTTCGAAGAGAGCGCGTGAATGTCGCCCACCGTTTAACTGAGGCAAGAGCGATCAGAAAAACGGCTTTTAGGGAGAGATATTGAGGTCAATAGACTCGAGCGGTTCGAAGGGGGGGCTTTCAAGGCCTCGAGGACTATTGAAAGGTCCCAAACCGGCACCGAGGGGGCGAGGGGCGTTCATCCTCCTGGCTCCCCTGAGGAAGCGGATAACCAGCTCGCTCTTTGCCAATAGACTGGGCACGTCGGGGACCAACGAAGGCCGCGACGGCTGCCACATAAACCTTCAGGGTGGATGGGGTTCTGCCCTTGTCCAGCATATCTTGAAGGAAGGAAAGCAAAGAAGAGACCTCACACTTAAGGGGTCCAAATTCTTTTCGGTGCACCATTTTGAAAATACAGACCATTTAGCCGCATAGAGCTTTCTGGTAGATGCCGCTCTAGCGTGTTTGATCGTATTCAAGACTCCCTCTGGCAAATCAACGTGTAATCGTTGGTCACCCATGCATGAAGCGCCCAGCGCTGCGGGTGGGGATGCCAGATTGTGCCGCGGGCTTGAGAGAGGAGATCTGCTCTGACCGGGATGGGCCACGGGGCTGTCTGAGACAGCTGTGTGAGCTCCGGGTACCAAATCTGATTCTCCCAACGCGGGGCTATGAGGAGCACCGGGTGTAGGCATAGAGCGGGCGGTATGGCCATTCTAGCGCTAACGCGTCCTCGTTCTTCGAGAGAATATCGGACAGTGCGAGTTCTCTTCTGTCGCAAAGAGATCTATCTCCGCTCTGCCAAAAGGCGCCACAGTGATTGGACTGTAAGAGGATTCAGGGACCATTCTCCTGGAGAGAGAAGGTTCCCGGATAGAATGTCTGGACCGTCGTTTAGGTGTCCCGGAACATGCGTCGCTCTGAGCGAGAGCAGATGACTCTGGGACCAAACTAGAATGCGGCGTGTCAGCAGGAAGAGATTCCTGGATCTGACCCCGCCCTGACGGTTGATGTAGGATACCACTGTCATGTTGTCTGAACGAATCAGGACGTGGTGACCCTGGATGCGCGGGAGGAACTGCAACAGTGCATACTCGACCGCGAGCATCTCGAGACAGTTTATGTGAAATGGGGTCTCCCGATCCGAACCATCGGCCAGAGGCCGGTGAGCCCTCGCAGACCGCACCCCAGCCTGTGTTGGATGCGTCTGTCGAGATTACCTTCCGGTGAGAGAAGGTCCCCATCGTGACGCCCCGTTGAAACCGATCGGTCACCGTCCAAGGCTGTAGTGCAGAAATGCATGCCTGAGTGACTCTGATTAGCTGGCGGCCCGTGGTCCACTCGCGGCGGGGTACACGGGTCTTTAGCCAGAATTGGAGGGGGCGCATATGTAAAAGACCTAGCTGTAGCGCGGCTGCAGCTGAGGCCATGTGACCCAGCATTCTCTGAAAGGTTTTCACCGGAACGCGGGTATTCATCTGGAACGAAGCGGCTAAACGCTGCAAGCGGCGTGTGCGCTGAGCGGATAAGCGTGCTTTCATAGTGGTAGAGTCCAGGTCTATCCCCAGAAAAGAGATAGTTTGACTGGGCTGGAGAACGCTCTTTGTCCAGTTGACAGAGAGGCCCAGCGCTTCCAGATGAGCGAGAAGAGCTGTACGGTGCGAACAGAAGCTCTGTTTTGGAACGTGCTAGTATCAGCCAATCGTCCAAATAATTCAAAATGCGCATCCCCTGGGTTCGAAGGGGGGCGAGCGCCGCGTCCATACATTTCGTGAACGTGCGTGGCGCTAAGGAAAGGCCGAACGGGAGAACGGCGTATTGATAAACCTGGCCCTCGAAGGCGAAGCGTAAAAACTGCCTGTGACGAGGGTGTATTCGAATCTGAAAATAAGCGTCTTTCAGATCTAGGGAGATGAACCAATCCCCCTGGCGCACATGTGCGAGGAGTTTCCTGACCGTCAGCATTCTGAATGATCTCGTCATGAGAGCTTTGTTCAGAAATCTGAGGTCTAGAATCGGCCTGAGGCCGCCGTCTTTCTTGGGGACCAGAAAATAACGGCCGTAAAACCCCGGGCTCGGTTCTGGGTGGAGGGACTCTCTCATCGCGCCTTTTGCTAACAGTTTCGATATTTCTGTGCGGAGCGTGCTCGCGCAGCTGGGCTGACCACAGAAAGGGGCCGGGCGCGGGAACGCGGCGGGCGCGGCGAAACTGTAACTGGTAGCCGTCTTTTATAATGCTTAGTACCACGGGGATATGCCGGGAATGGCTTTCTCTGGGGTAGCCGTGAAAACGGCTGTTTGTCGGCTCGCAAGCGGATCTGGAAAGTGAGGACGCTCTGCAAGCTTTAGAAGGAAGCTTAGGGGAGGATCGCCATCCAGCGGAGGGCGAGCACAAGTGAGCGAGACCAGATCTTCGACGGGCGGCATCGCTGTATCCCAGATGCTCGACGGCAAGAGTCAGGAGGCGCATTCAGGTCCTCTTCGATGCCGGAGCGGGTCCCCGCGGAGCATGACGCCGAAGAGCCCAGTGAAGACCATTCTTCGCTGTTAGAAGCGTGCAGACGAAGGCGACTCTTTCTCTTCCTCAGAGTCGAGGGACGCTGCAGAGCGGCCACTCGGCGGCAGTAGGGGGTCCAGCTCGGGTGGAGAGAGAGAGAGTGGTCGGGGGCGGCGGCTGCGGCCCACACACAGCCATCGCAGGTTCCGGCGGCCTCTGCGGGCGGCTGCGGCCCACGGAGAAGTCAGAGGCGGCGCGGCTTGGGCGGATTTAACGGTGAGGAGTCTTGCCCGCAGGGAAGACATTGTCAGCGCCTCGCAGAGAGAGCATCCTCCATCGGCGAGGGCGAGTTCCGCAGTGTTCAAGCCCGAGAACAGAGAGGGCAGAAGAGGTGGCGGTCTCCGTCTTCGAGCGGTGCGCGGCATGAGCCGCAGGAAATGCGAGACATCTTTAAAAAGACGCTCACGCTCTTTTGTGATGGAGCAAGTGGAAGTCGTCGGACGGCGCTAGCTCGCTGAGGCGGCTGAAGGTGGCAGGGGCCGGCTTCTTCAGGCTTCTTGCTTGCTAGAAGGTGCCTTGTCACGACGACGGCTTCAGTCTTGCAACGGCAGGCGATTAGATCGCTGAATCAAAATGAATCGTTGTTCCAAACCACGGAGAGTGCTTATATACACTCAAGCCACACCCCTTTCGGCGGGCTTTGACGTAATAAGCGAGCGTCGTCCGCTCATTGGGCGCGGGTTCAGCGCCGCTCTCCGATTGGTTTGAGCACTTCCCAGAAACGAACCAATGAGCCTGCTAGTTAGCCCGCTCTAGGTCCTGCACCTGAGAAGTGCGTTGACAATGATTACAAATTATAAAAATTTTTGGCTTCAATTGTTCGGCAAAGAAGAATCTTTCCCGTAGCGTAAGCTAGCTTACGCAATACGAGAGAACCTCTCGTAAGAGAACCTTAATTTCTTTTTGACTGAAGAAAGAATGACATGGATATCTTGGATGACATGGGGGTGTGTAAATTATCAGCAAAAGTTTTCAAAAGTGAACTACTCCTTTAACTTACATTTGTAATCATTTTAGTAGTTATTATTTTACTTGAAGTTAGCTGACAAGGCAACATTTTTATTCTTTTTAAGTTTTCATCTAATATATACATTTTATTTCAGCTTTATTTCAATTAACAGATTATTTTTAATAGTTTTAGTTAACAATAAGCAACAACACTGCAAGTCTATATGATATTCTGTTCACTACATATGTCTCGGGTTCAAACTAAGATTTTTTTTTTATTTCATTTATCTGCCTGGTGTAAATCTGATGGTTTGCAAATATAATAGGACACTTTCTCCTCAACAAGCTAAATATTTGTAGCACAAACTGTGCAGGGCGAGTTCTGCACCAAAGTTTATTACAGTACTTTGGGGTTTTGAAAGGGCTAGAAATCTGGTGCATGTTTTTGCCAAATCCCTTAGGTTGGCTCCAAAACTATTCTCTTTGTAAAGGGCAATTTTCCTCCACAGCACCACACTCTAGTGCAAATCCACCATGCTGGCAAAAGCTCAGGCAGCGAGCCAGCATCAACCACGATGACCCTTACCAACACAACACTTACAGGAACAGACTGAGTGGGAAGTCTTAAGTGCATTTCATAACAACAGGCAAAATAAGGTCAAATGAGGACTAGGATGGTGGCCTCCTTAGAGAGAGACAACACTACAGAATAAACTGGCTTCAAATCTGAAAATGTTTTTGCACGACATGCATGAGAAATATATAAGTTATCTCCCAATTTGTTTTATTTGTCAGTGTTGAAAATGAAATATTTCATGGTTTCTGCTTGACTTCATATCCTAACTAACCCTATTAATTCAAGGGTCATGCTGTTTAAAGGTTTCTAGGATTGTCAAAAGTTAGTTATATTCCACCTCAGACCACTAACTGAATCTCTGATGCATATGGCACAATTAATTGGAAACCCTTTTGAAGGATTTTCAAAGTTCGTTTTTTTTTTTTCTAATTGGTTGAATTCTAGCCTGGCAAGCCACTCATAATTGGCATGCCTCAATCCGAGGGCGGGATAAAGGTTGTCTTTTAATATCCCTCTGTACGCCAAAGGATAGCGCTAACCAACCAACGAGTTCAAACAGGAGTCACGAACGCGCTTCACACAACAGAGCAAAACTTAAGGTGCGTTCCATTCGAACCATAAGTGGACTGCGAAGTGGACTTCACAGGGTATTTCGCCATCTTAAGTGAGATTCCAATTCGAAGGGAATGAACATGTTCAGTTCGAAGGGCACTGAAAAGGGCATGGGGAATAAGGGAACATCGATACATCACTTCACAGGAAGTCAGTGAAGTCCACTTCAACTGATATACCGTGTTCAGGGAGTAGGGAGCAGTGAACACTGCGCAGGGACCCTGTCGAATGGAACGCTCCTTTTAACTTTGTTTGTTTTTTGTTTGTTTTTTAAATGAGCGATCGTTTCGCTTGATATGACCCTTATTCATCGTCTGGAATCGTTTAAAGCCCTTTAAACAGTTTACAGTTTGCAGTTTGTACTGAAAAAGTCATTTGGACCTTGAACCGCTTGGTTCCCAATGAAGTCCATTATATGGAGAAAAATCCTGGAATGTTTTCATCAAAAACCTTAATTTCTTTTTGACTGAAGAAAGAATGACATGGAATATCTTGGATGACATAAGGGTGAGTAAATTATCAGCAAAAGTTTTTTTTTTAAAGTGAATTACTCCTTTAAGTGACGTTTTCTTAAAGGAGAACTCCAGCGAACAATGAACCTTTGGTCTAATAAAACATCGGTACCTGGTCAATCATTCTCTGAGATTTGTTTTCATGATAATCGAATGTAAAGAGTTTTATCTCTAAAAACTGTTTAGCGTATAATGCTAGCACTGGGGGCATTGACTAAGTAAAAAGAAATCGCTAGTTTATACCACTAACAAGGCTCAAAATAGCCCCACACTAACACAGTAACATAATGATGGTCCATACATGCAAAACGCAGCATTGAGAACTTTGTAAGTGTACAGACCGTTTAATAAGAAGATACGTTATAAAGACAGTTCACTTCGTGTATACAGACAGGAAACATCTTAGAATATAGTCTTGATAAGTCGAACCACGAACGCCGTTCATACAGTTCAGAAGTTCGCAGAACTTCATACAGTTCAGATCACTCAGCACGACGTTCGTGGTTTCAACTTATCGAGACTATATTCTAAGATGGCTCCTGCTGTGTATACACGAAGTGAACTGTCTTTATAACGTATCTTCTTACTAAACGGTCTGTACACTTACAAAGTTCTCAATGCTTCGTTTTGCATGTATGGACCCTCATTATGTTACTGTGTTAGTGTGTTTCAACATGGATAATAATCATACATGTTTTTGGAGCATAAAATCATCATATTAGAGTGATTTGTGAAGGATCATGTGACACTGAAGACTGGAGTAATGATGCTGAAAATTCAGCTTTTTTTCAGAGGACTAAATTACATTTTAATATATATTAACATAAAAAAGTCATTTTAAATTGTCATAATATTTCACTATATTACTGTTTTTTGTGTATTTTTTTTATAAAAAAATGAAATAAAAAAAATTGCAGCCTTGGTGAGCAGAAGAGACTTCTTTTAAAAACATAAAAAATCTTACCGATCTTAAAATTTGACCGAGTAGTGTATATTATGCTCCTGTCACTTTAAGACCTGACGCACTGATCCATTACATATGTGTTTAACAGTCGTGAATACTCACCAAGACCAGCATTTTGACATTAGTTTGTGTGTATTTGACTGTTTAATCGCAATAAGCAGCGGAAAGAACTCAATTTAGTACTGAGAGGCGGCTTTATGTGCAATACGCGCAATCCCACGCCAAAATTAAAGTCCTGTAACAGCAACTATATTCATCCGGAGCAAAAGAAGCGAGTGAGTGAGGGGAGGCGGGTTTGTGTGTTAACTCACTGTCGGAGAGATGAGAGAGCGAGAAAGCACGAAAAGAGTATTGGAAGCATTTCAGATATTTCAGTATCGATATGTATTGAAAAAAATCTATATTTACACTGATATACTTTTTACAATAAGTTTAAACCATTGTTTTCTAAAAGTGAGGTAATTAATATGCTTGATGAAACACATTCCATACTTCATTGCCAGTCTGAGTATTGGTCAAAGTGACAGTAGACACTAGAAACCCATTTTTAACTTATTTTTCTTATTATAATATTGGAAAATAGAAGGCAACTAAAGAATGGACAAGAAAACATTTAAAGCAAACACATTCTTCACTAATCA